>JASKMD010000028.1:5493125-5549408 GCA_030144725.1 Haematococcus lacustris | reverse complement strand
CCCTGCAGGTCCAGGCGCTGCATGGAGCGCAAGCCCATGAGCTTTTGCAGGCATGCATCCCCCGCCTGCACGGCAGCAAGGGGGGAGGATGACCCAGCGGTGCTGGCTGGCTGACCGGCAGTCACACAGGGGGGCGGGCGGGGGGGGGCTGACAGGCCTGGCAACAGCCAGGGAGGGCAGGCAGGGGGGGGAGGAGCAGCAGGGCACCCAGGCAGCATAGTAAGGGCAGCACAGCACGCGCTAGAGGGAGGGCCCTTCCGGAGAGCAGTCACTGCGCACTGCCTGGTACTGAACTCACTACACCTACACCTAGCTACACCTACACCTAGCTACACCTACACCTAGCTACACCTACACCTAGCTACACCCAGCTATACCTACCTATAGCTAGGCACTCTGACACTCCCTCTAGCCCCAACCTCCTTACTCCAACACATTGCGGCGGCAGCACAGCAGCAGAAGGCAATGAAAGCACAGCGGGTGGTAAGGCCGTGGATGGTTGAGGTGCTCCTGGCGTCACACCTTGGTGTAGCTGAGGTTGAGTGAGGTGAGTGAGGTGAGGAGTGACACTGGCTTCCAGGTCTGGGGCAGCCAGGGAGAGGCACCAGCCCAGGTGCAGCGCCTTCAACCGCCACAGACCTGCGCAGCACAGCCACCAGCGTGACCCCCCCCCTCTCATCCACACACACACACACACCCACCCCAGCGCAGCACAGCCGCCAGCGTGACGCCCTGCCGCCCCACCCTGGACCACCCCCCTCAGGGCCGCAGGCGGTGAGTCAGAGCAGAGGTAGACTGAGCCGACAGCCGCCATAGCAAGGGGCCCCCCCCCCACCCCCCCCCCCCCACCCCACCCCCCCTTTCTCGCCCCCCCCTCCCATCCACACCCACACACAATCACCCACCCCCAGCGTCTGCCTGAACCCCCACCTACACTGGCCACCCCCCCCGCACCACACCACCTCACCCCCCCTGCCCCCTGGCCCCCCTGCCCCCTCTGCCCCCCTCCCCTGCCTTCTGCCCCCTGCCCCCCCCCCTCTCACCTGCATCCCCCACCTAGTGATGGGTAATACATGCATCGATACAAGCGATACGAGACAGTACGAAAAACCCGTGTATTTTTTGTATCAATACAATACAGCGATACAAAGGCAACATGTAACACGGGAAAGGAGCAGCTAGGAGCAGCGCAGCCAGTCCCGCAGCTTGTCCTTGATGGCTGGTCAGGACGGCGACGGCGCAAAGCCCACCAGCCCCGAGTGGCAACATGTCACCTCAGCGAAATTGCCCCACGGCCATAGCATGGCGTCCAACTACTGGCGTGCCAGGTTCAGGTTCTGCGGCGGAGCCACCCGTATTCGCGAGCACATGTGCCGATGCGCTGTTGCGCCCGATGCTGTGAAGCACCCTTTCCTTCCCCTGCTCCCCCTCCCCCTCCCCCTCTTGCCTGCCAGGTGCCCCAGCCCGCAGCTGAGCTGGCTGCACTGGCTAAAGCTCAGGCTGGTCAGGCGGTGCAGGGCCGCCAGGTGGGCCAGGCCCGTGCCTGAGGGGCAGCAGCAGGGGCAGCAGGGGCAGCAGCAGGGGCGGCAGGGGCGGCAGGGGGGGAGTCAGTGGAGAGGTGGGCAGGTGGAGGGGTGGAGAGGTGGTGGAGGTGAGTGGCAACAGGGGCTGGAGTCAGTAAGGCAGCAGCAGCGCAGCTGACAGGGCAGCAACAGATGCGTTGCTGGGCTGCTGGCCTGCAGTGTGCCTCCCCATGCGCCGTGCGCCCCCGTCCCCTAGGCGGCCTGACCTGCCAGCCCCTCGCAGCCCTGCAGCTCCAGCTCCTGCACACGCTCCAGCGCTGCAGCGCAAGGGCCAGGGCGTCAGGGCAGGAGGTGGGCACGGCACAGGGCAGCCAGGGTTAGGGTCAGGGTCAGGGTCAGGGTCAGGGCAGGCAGGGCCAGGCGGCTCAGCTGCTGCAGGGCACGCCAGCTGTGGTCCTGGTCAGGGCAGGCAGCGCCAGGGGCAGTGAGAGCTTGCAGCTGGGCCCCGCTGCCCCTCCCTTGCCTGCCAGGTGCGCCAGGCCCAGGTCTGTCACGGCTCCACAGTGGCCCAGCAGCAGCGCCTGCAGGCCCCGCAGCTGGCTGCCCACCTCCCTCAGACCCTCGTCACCCACCTGCAGGGGCAGCGCAGCAGGCAGCAGGTGAGTGGGCGCAGCTAGAGGAACACAGGCGATCCAGGCCACTGCCGGCCAGGGTGCCTGGAGGGAGGGCAGCGTGCAAGGCCCCCTCGCTGCCCTCACACTGAGACTGGCGGCGTCAGACAGGTTCATAAGGGACGACACCAAGCAGGGGCCTGGGGCAGACCGCGGCACTGTGGGTGACGGGGGTGCGGTGCAGGCCAGTGCTGCCTGACCATGATCAGCCTCCACCCAGGGGGGCACCCAGGCAGCACCCAGAGCAGCAGCATGTCAGCGGAGCGATCACCGCCAGCAGTGTGGCCTGGCAGCTGCAGGCTGACAGTCACCACAGCCGGGGTGGCAGCCAACAGCAGTGGGCCACAGTCCTGGCAGGCAGGCAGGCAGGCTGCCCTCAGGCGGGACGACTGGCCTCAGGCGTGCAGGGTGCCCACAGGGGTCGCTGCGCAGTGTCACTCGCACCCGGGGGCAGCGGGACAGGTCCAGGCGGCGCAGGCGGGGGCTGCGTGCCAGCCCCTGCAGCCAGGAGCCGTCCACCTGCAGCAGGCCAGGCGCCCGGCAACCCCACTGCTCACCAGCCACTGCTGCCTGCAGGCTCAATCCAGCTCAGGGCTGGGTGCAGCTGAGCAGCAGGGGAGGCAGGTCAGGCCAGGCTGGGGGGTGGCGGCGGCTGCTGAGGGTCACCTGGGGCCCGTAGCAGTCCAGGCTGAGGGCATCAAGGTCCAGGCCAGCTAGGCGCTGCAGGTCTCCCAGCGTCAGCCGCCCGCCTTGCACCAGGGCGTCGCACACCCGCTGCACCAGATCCCTGCGGCCAGCCCCACAGCGGCCGCTGGCTGACCTTGCGCTGACCTCACGCTGACCTTGCGGGCCTCACACTGACCCTACATTGACCCCCTGACCTTGCACAGAGACACTGCAGCACCAAGATGAAGATGTGCTCAGCGCCACACATGCATCCTTTTCTACCGCCACCACCTACTCCTGGTGTAGCTGCTTGGCCTGGCCCTGCATCAACTCGGCCATGGACATTGGTGCGGGCTCTCCATGGCGGCATGCAACCCTATTTAACTACTGCTTGCTCACCTGTCTGACTGCCTGTTTGATTACCAGTATACCATGCACTTTAGAAAGGTGAGATATTTCACCCCAGCCCGTCCTCAGCCCAGCTCCACCCGCCCTGGCACCCAGCAGCGGCTAGGCACTCACCTGGGCAGTCTATCCAGCTCTGAGGACCTGGAGATGACGGCAAAGTGCTTGGCCGCCACACCTATGCAGATGTCCTGTAGAGTGCCCTGACCCTGCCACTTCCCTGTGCTGTCCGCTTTCCTGCCGGTCCAGGTAAGACAGAAGCAGTGCATCAGCTGGTAATCGGGGCCATGGCTGACCAGCCGTCCACTATGCAAGGCAATACAACCGACCATACGAGGTGCGGCGAACTTCGGTCTAGGACGGCCGGCTGCGACTGTGACGAGTCCGATGAATTGATACGGGAAACCGTGCCTTCAGAGGCGATGCCGCGCACGCAAAGGTTGCCCATTCTACTGGGCAACAAGGGTTTCTAGCTCGTCGCCCGCGCCCTATATCAAAGATACTGTGATCGATGCAGCAATGAGACTTGCCCAGATATTGGCAAAAGCTACAGAGTGCTGCATGTGAACACTACCGCCCAGTGCGCTAGATGCGATCATTTCCTATTCTAAGCCCCAGCTGCATTTCGGAAGGTGTCGGCGACATAGCTCCTGCTGACGTGGGTTTCAAAAATCAGCGGCATGTTACATGTTCCTACTGTTTTCTGCCTTGCCGTCTCAATGCGGTGTTGAATGCCGTATCGATGCGGTGTCCATATGTACCGTGTCAATGCGGTGCGCATAGAAACAGCCCCTCGTCCCTCACTAGGGCCTACAGTAGAGTCGGACTACCAGGGACCAGCAGGGGCCACTAGTGACCACCCTCGTCTGTGTTAAGAGGCTGTGTGGAGTTGTTTTTTCTATGCACACGGCACATGGTTCACATGTGCCCACGGCACACGGGTCATCCCAGGAATACGTATAGTATAATGTCGGAGGCCGAGCTGTTACGGGAAAATAACGGTCGAGGCTGGGTCGAAAGTTGCAGTAAACGTCGAGGCGTAGCCGAGACGTTTACGCAACTTGAGACCTGGCCGAGACTGTTATTTGGACGTGAACAGCGCGGGCCGAGACATTATGCGATATCCCTATACATTACGGGCACATGATTTGGAGCCTCGCTGCTATTGCGGCTGTGCTCCACGCGTCGGAGACGACAGCAGAACCAGTGCGCAAACCACGCTCTTTCTTGGTGGTTGTGCACTTTTGCTGTAAATGTCTGCGCTTTCCCCGTAAATGTGTGCAAGTCGTGCACTTTTCCAGTAAATTTCTGCACTTTTCCCGTAAATGTGTGCAAGTCGTGCACTTTTTCAGTAAATGTGCGCAAGTCGTGCACTTTTCCTGTAATTGTTTGCAAGTCACCCCCTTTTCACTCTTTACCCAAGGACAAACTTGCAGCTGCAGCCTCACCCATACCAGCCTGCCCACCAGCCAAGATGCCCGACAGCACCTACACCGTCAGCAGCGGAAGCATTGGCGACGACGAGGACCAGTGCGGCAGTGATAACCACTTCGAGATACCAACATATAACCTTCTTCCACCTCCGCTAGAGGTCACAACAGCACGTTTGGCAGCTACGAGGCTTGACGGTGAGACGCGTTGACGGACCTTAGCGTTGACCTCCTTTTGACTTGCATCATTTGACTAGTAGCACCACGTCCGTTGCGCAACAGGGTCCCCGGAGAACAAAGTGGCTGGGCAGCCTAACACCGTTGTTGCAGCTGTCGCAGAAGCTCGCTGATGCAGATTGCGTCCCAAACCGGCCACGCAGCCCAAACCGGCCATTGCATATGAGGCAATGGAGCCTCGACGCTCTGGTCGCCTATCTGGCCACGCAGGTAAAATTGGCTTGCAAGTGTCGTATCGTCGTCTCATGCCACCATAACCATTGTGTCCAGATCCTTAGCAGGTTTTTTAAAGCCCTTGACATTGTGGACTTTGCAATCCGCAGCAAGGCAGCACTAGCAACCATGATCAAGAACAAGAGTCAGCTGAACACCAGCTACAGCATGCTGGAGTTTGTCTTGCACAGTGGTAAATTCCCCGGTAAATCCTCATGTTCCTCATTGGCATGCCTTGTCATGTCCTGCATTGCTATCCCGCCTTTGCCACCCTCATACTTCAGGTAGTGAACAAGCAAAACCCTGCTGCTGCTGCTGCCTTGTTGATGCTGTTGTTGCCCTCCTGCTGCTGCTGCTGCCTTGCAGCTGCGGCTGCCCTGTTGCTGCTGCTGCTGCTAATGTTGCTGCTGCCCGGTTGCTGCTAATGTTGTTGCTGCTGTTGCTGCTGCGGCTGCTGTTGCTGCCCGGCTGCTGTTGCTGCCCGGCTGCTGCTGCCGCCCTGCTGCTGCTGCTGCTGCCGCTTCCCTGCTGCTGTTGCTGCTACCGCCCTGCTGCTGCTGCTGCTGCCCTGCTGCTGCTGCTGCTGCTGCTGCCCGGCTGCTGCTGCTGCTGCCCTGCCGCTGCTGCTGCCGCCCTGATGCTGCTGCCCTGCCGCTGCTGCTGCCGCCCTGCTGCTGCTGCTGCCCGGCTGCTGCTGCTGCCCTGCTGCTGCCACTGCTCGGCTGCTGCTGCCGCTGCTACTGCTGTTGTTGCTGGCCTGGCGGCGGTGTCCCTGGCAGTTGGCCAAGCGTCGGTGCTAGCTTGCAAGCAGCCACCCTGCCCACCCTTGGCCGTCCGGGTCTGCCCAACTGGTCGGCAAGGCAAGCGGGCAGCATGTTGCTGCTCCTCCTGGCTACGGGTAATGGCGGCCTTTGAACCCTTATGCGACACCCAGCATCATGCCGGCTCTTTCCCTTTCCGCTCCCTGGCCGTGCATCCCCAATGCACCATGGATTGATCCGCAAGCAGCGCAACGCCTAGATGACTTCCACGCCCACGAAGCGAGGCAAGGCTCTGAAGATGAAGCTTCTGGCAGCTGGGCTGTAATTAGATTAAAACTTTACCGGCCGACATTGCTTGTAATTGCTGTGCTTGCTGTAATTGTCCGAGTCTGTTCAACATAACCGTATAAATCAACAATTACGACAAAATAACAATAAATTATTCTCCCGTAATGTATAGGGATAGCAGCAGCAGCAGCAGCCGGGCAGCAGCAGCAGCAGCATCAGGGCGGCAGCAGCAGCGGCAGGGCAGCAGCAGCAGCAGCCGGGCAGCAGCAGCATCAGGGCGGCAGCAGCAGCGGCAGGGCAGCAGCAGCAGCAGGGCAGCAGCAGCAGCAGCCGGGCAGTAGCAGCATCAGGGCGGCAGCAGCAGCGGCAGGGCAGCAGCAGCAGCAGGGCAGCGGCAGCAGCAGCGGCAGGGCAGCAGCATCAGGGCGGCAGCAGCAGCGGCAGGGCAGCAGCAGCAGCCGGGCAGCAGCAACAGCCGGGCAGCAGCAGCAGCAGCAGCCGGGCAGCAGCAGCAGCAGCAGCAGGGCGGTAGCAGCAACAGCAGCAGGGAAGCGGCAGCAGCAGCAGCAGCAGGGCGGCAGCAGCAGCAGCAGCCGGACAGCAACAGCAGCCGCAGCAGCAACAGCAGCAGCAACATTAGCAGCAACCGGGCAGCAGCAACATTAGCAGCAGCAGCAGCAGGGCAGCCGCAGCTGCAGGGCAGCAGCAGCAGCAGGAGGGCAACAACAGCATCAACAAGGCAGCAGCAGCAGCAGGGTTTTGCTTGTTCACCACCTGAAGTATGAGGGTGGCAAAGGCGGGATAGCAATGCAGGACATGACAAGGCATGCCAATGAGGAACATGAGGATTTACCGGGAAATTTACCACTGTGCAAGACAAACTCCAGCATGCTATAGCTGGTGTTCAGCTGACTCTTGTTCTTGATCATGGTTGCTAGTGCTGCCTTGCTGCGGATTGCAAAGTCCACAATGCCAAGGGCTTTAAAAAACCTGCTAAGGATCTGGACACAATGGTTATGGTGGACGACGATAAGACACTTGCAAGCCAATTTTACCTGCGTGGCCAGATAGGCGACCAGAGCGTCGAGGCTCCATTGCCTCATATGCAATGGCCGGTTTGGGCTGCGTGGCCGGTTTGGGACGCAATCTGCATCAGCGAGCTTCTGCGACAGCTGCAACAACGGTGTTAGGCTGCCCAGCCACATTTTTTCTCCGGGGACCCTGTTGCGCAACGGACGTGGTGCTACTAGTCAAATGATGCAAGTCAAAAGGAGGTCAACGCTAAGGTCCGTCAACGCGTCTCACCGTCAAGCCTCGTAGCTGCCAAACGTGCTGTTGTGACCTCTAGCGGAGGTGGAAGAAGGTTATATGTTGGCATCTCGAAGTGGTGCCGGAAGTGGTGCCATCACTGCCGCACTGGTCCTCGTCGTCGCCAATGCTTCCGCTGCTGACGGTGTAGGTGCTGTCGGGCATCTTGGCTGGTGGGCAGGCTGGTATGGGTGAGGCTGCAGCTGCAAGTTTGTCCTTGGGTAAAGAGTGAAAAGGGGGTGACTTGCAAACAATTACAGGAAAAGTGCACGACTTGCGCACATTTACTGAAAAAGTGCACGAGTTGCACACATTTACGGGAAAAGTGCAGAAATTTACTGGGAAAGTGCACGACTTGCACACATTTACGGGGAAAGCGCAGACATTTACAGCAAAAGTGCACAACCACCAAGAAAGAGCGTGGTTTGCGCACTGGTTCTGCTGTCGTCTCCGACGCGTGGAGCACAGCCGCAATAGCAGCGAGGCTCCAAATCATGTGCCCGTAATGTATAGGGATATCGCATAATGTCTCGGCCCGCGCTGTTCACGTCCAAATAACAGTCTCGGCCAGGTCTCAAGTTGCGTAAACGTCTCGGCTACGCCTCGACGTTTACTGCAACTTTCGACCCAGCCTCGACCGTTATTTTCCCGTAACAGCTCGGCCTCCGACATTATACTATACGTCTTGGGATTCCCCCATCGCACATTGCACACCTCTGTTGCCTGCTGGTCCTTTGGGACGGCTGTGACCTTGACAAAGCAGGCACATGTGTGGGTTTGGCCATGCGAACGTCCATAGTGACAGCCCACATACCTACCTAGTGACCATTCTTACCCTCACGTGATCACTACGCCCCAGCCAGCAGGTCGTTCATTTGTTCAACAAGGCTGCTGACGGTCCACTGCGCTCCAGCTAGCCGTCCCCAGGCTGCTCACCCGCCTCCCCCTTGGGGGATGTAGGGGGCCCTGTGGCACTGAGGAGCAATGTGCCGTGGCGCACTACGAGCCCCCCACTGCCACTCTACATGTGCCACTTCACAGACATGACGTGCAGCTAGGTGCACAGCCCCAGCTGCACGCTGGCACTCATTGAGGGCAGGGCAGCTGGTCACCTGAACGGGTTGTCCTGCTGGCTGCCAGGCTCAGGCTCTAAGAAGGGGTTGCTGCTGCCGCCGCCAGGCAGGGCAGGGTGTGGCCGGTGATGCAGCTGACTCCCACCGTCCCCAGGGGCCAGGAACGGGTTGGACGGCTCGAGGTCTCCGCTGCTGCTTGGCCTCGTGCAAGGCGGTGCTGCCTGGGGGTGCGACTGCGTGAGGAACGGGTTGTCGCCCTCTGCTGCCAGCCTCTCGCCTGGGGGCTGGGGGGCACCGCCCACCACCAGTCTGCTGCCGCTCATGTCGTCGCGGCAGTGGCCAGGCAGCGGCGCCAGGAAGGGGTTGCCACCAGGGCTGGGCTCTGAGGAGGGGCTGGCGCCCTGCCCGCCTGCAGGACTGGTGCTGACCAGGGCCTCCTGGACTGCCCTGACGGGCTTGTCAGCGTGCACCTGGCCAGGCGTGAGCAGTGGGGGCGGTTGTGAGGGTGGGGGCAACGCAGTTGAGGGGGCGGAGGGAGGGGCCGGAGGCGCTGGGAGGGGCCTGGGCCTTGGTGGCTCGGGTCGAGCCCTCAGCAGGGCACCAGGCAGCAGCCGGGGCAGGAGGCGGTTGTGTGACCTCAGCACCTCCTGGGTCAGGCCCCCCGCCAGGGCAGCGCCTGGCCTGCCAGCTGAGCTGCCGTCTTCAGCTTGACTCGCTGCTGGCCCGCAGTGCGGGGTGTGAGGTGCTGCAGCGGCAGGCAGGGGCCCCTGGCCGGGGCAGCGCAGGTCAGGCTCTGCCAGGGAGGAGGCTGCGAAGCTGACTGGCAGGTCCCTGTTGATGGCCCCCGACACCAGCTCCTCAGCCTCCAGGGCGCCCAGCTGACCCGCCAGGCCTGGCCTGCCGCCCCCACTGCCCACCAGCAGGGGTCCGTGCTCACAGGCGAGGAGCAGGGCTTCCGAGGGGGTCACCTGGCCATGCGCGGTGCTGGCTTGCAGGCTGGTGGCAGGGCCTAGCGCCGGCCTGGTCAGGTCCTGGGCATGTGCCTGGGCCGCTGCAGCCAGGGCCCCAGCCGGCGTGCGGTGTGCTGGCCCAGGAGTGCCTGCCAGGCTGAGTGGCGGCGTCACGGGGGCGTGGCTGCTGGCCTGCGTGGCAAGGCTGCTGCCGACCCCACTCCAAGCCGTGCTCAGCTTGCTGCCCTCCTGCTCCCCCTGCTCCTCGCCCCCCTGCTGCACAGCACTGGCCTCCTCCCCCCAGCGCTCTGCCCAGTGCTGGCTGCAGACCCTGCCGTGTGCAGGTGAGGCCCTAGAGCAGGAGGAGGGCGTGGCGGAGGGCGCCTGGTCAAGGCCAGGTGGCAGGGCGTGGCCCGCCTGCAGCTGCCCGTGTGAGCCTGGCTGGTCAGGGGTGGCTGCCGGCTGCTGCTGTGCGGCACCAGGCCCAGCTGCGGGCTGCATGAAGGGGTTCTCAGACCCACCCCCTGAGCTTCTGCCACTGCCACTTGTGTTGTCCTTTTCCTGCCGCTGCTGGTGCTGGGATGCTGCTGACTGTGTGTTTGCCAAGAAGGGATTGCCCTCCTCCGCCCTCTCCTCTCCTGCCCCAACCGCAAGGCTACTGGCTGTGCCGGTGGGAAGCTGCAGCTTGCTCCAGTCACCATGCCTGCACACACGCAGCACAGCGCTGCGGCTGTACACTGGCTGCATGCAGGGAACACTGGCCCAGGAGCACCCCCACGGCCCAGGAGCAAGAGCCTGCAGGGTAGCTGTGTGCGCCAGGCACTAGGCACAGCCTCAGCCCTAGCAGCGCTCCATGAGGGGCTGTGCCCTGCCGTCAGCTGTCAGTCCCCTGTGAGGGCTCAGGGAGTGGATCAGGCAGTCACGACAGCACTGCCCCACGCAGGGTCCAGGGTCAGGGCAGGCTGCACCCACTCCCTGCGCAGCACCCGCTCCCTGCGCAGCACCCGTTCCCTGTTGGAGCCCCTCCCACCTGCCTAAAAACCCAATCCTAATCCTAATCCTAACCCTAACCCTAACCCTAGCTCCAGCCCTCCTGCCTCCCCCCTGCCACCAGGCCCTGACACCAGCGGCTGGCCTGGCGCTCTGCCGCCCTGCAGCCTGCCCTGCCGCTCCTGCCTGCTCCCCCCCGTCCTTACTTGATGCGCTCAATGGCACGGAACTCTGCCTGCACCTCACACTTCACCACACAGCGCCCACTCAGGCCACCCAGGCCCTGGGCAGCAGCCTGTGGCAGAGGAGGGTGAGGAGGGGGCCACGACATAGCCGGTGAGGCTAATGATGCATGCTCGACATGCAACCCTGTCCTACTCACGGCTCCATGTCCTCTAGTATCAACTCCCCCCGCCCCCGCCCCCGCCCCACCCCCACCATCATTACCACCCCCACCACCCCCACCATTGTCAGGCATCGCATGCAATGGCCTGCACAGCAGACCTCCAGCACCGCCAGTGACTGGATGAGGTGCCTGCGCAGGAGGAGGGCAGGTGGGCCACGCACCGCAGGCTGGCCTTGCTGCAGGCACGCCGCCATGGCCCTGGGGCCCAGCCAGTTGAAGGAGACGTCCAGCAGGGCCAGCCCAGTGCCAGGGGGCGGCCGACCCGGGCCAGCTGCCGGCTGCAGCATAGGGGGGCTGCCGGGTCGCTCTGCAGGCGCTGCCGTGAGTGGGGTGGTGGCAGCAGGGGGTGCGGTAGGGGTGGGGGCAGGTGTGGAGGGGGCCCAGGGGTTCCCCCCTGACTGCAGGCTGTTGGCCCGGCCTCGGCTGGCGGCCGCAGCAGCGGCACTGGCGGTGGTGCGAGCAGCGGCGATGAGGAGGGACACTCCTGCAGCCAGCAGTCAAGGGCCAGGAGGGGTGATGTGTGGGCCAGTCCTGCACCTCACCACCAGGCTGTGGCAGCACCCAGTGCAGCAGCCAGCACAGTGTGGTGGGTGGACTGTGGCCTCGCCTGCCAGTGCCAGCAGCAGCCCAGCGTATGCCCACCCACCCCTCCGCCCACTGCTATTACACCTTCCTTTGCTATTGCTGCTTCAGCCAGGCTGTGTAGGTAAGGGAGTAGGCTGGCTGCAGCCACCAAGCATGCCTCCCCAGCAGCAGGCTCCTGCAGTGTTGGCAGCCCCCGCATCCCCTAGCCACACCCGCTGCTGCCTGGCAACATGGCGTACCTGCTGCCGTGAACTGGTTGCTGGACACGTCCAGCTGCTCCAGCCGCGTGTTGCCCCTCAGGGCTGCAGGCAGGGCAGCAAGCAGGGCGCCACAGGCAGCATGGCCCAGGGCCTGTGGAGGGGCCAGGCCGGGGCAGTGGTGCAGGGGGAGCAGCAGGCGCTGCAGCGGGCAGGCAGGGAGCAGGGCTGAGAGGAGGGAGGGGCCCTGAACCCAGTGGACGGCAGCAGCAGAGCTGACTTGGGGCCGCACAGCATGGGGTGTGGAGCATGCAGCCCTCAGGCCCCCTCCTGCACCCCCCTGCCCCCCCTTGCGCCCCCCTGCCCCCTCAAGTGGTGAAGCAGACTGACCCTGGGCCAGGGCGAAGGCCGCGGGGTCCCCCGCCTCGCAGTCCGCCAGGGCCAGGTGGGTCAGCCCACAGCCTGCAGCGCCCAGCGCCTCCGCCCACACACGCACGCCTGCAGGGGGGCAGGTGCGGGGCAGCGCAGCGGGATCAGGGGGTGGAGGGAGGGGGGGCTGCAGCCATGGAACTTGCGGTGGCAGCGGGAGGGAGGGAGGGAAGCAGCCAGGGTGAAGGCCAGAAGCCGTAAGGATGAGGGTTAGTGTCAGCCCTGGCTTAACAAGGGTGGCTGTGGCAGTGGTTCGTGGCCTGTGTCTGGCATCCAGGCGATAAGACAAGCCAGCCTGGAGGAAGCTGGACGAGACCAGCTGTACCTGACCGGCTGCAGCGGCTGCAGCTGTTCTTTGTCCATGTCTTCTGACAGCCCTGCAAGTCAAGGTGCCTGCCCCCAGCTGCGTGAGGGGCAGGGTCCGTCACCTTCTGTGCCGACCATGCAGTTGCCTGACAGCGCCACCTGCTGCAGACTGCCGCCCCGCTTGGCGCAGTACGCCAGGACCTGGGCGCCCGCCTCACTCACCCTGCGCATCACACCAGGGCAACACAGCAGCCCCACACAGCCAGCCTGGCCACCCACCACCCTACCTCTTTGAAAACTGACCACAGGGCTGGCGCAGCCCCTTGGCACTGCTGTGCACAGGGCGGGGTCCAGGCCGGTGCTTGTCTGCTGGCCTGGTGGCAGCCGGCAGTGCTGGGAGGTGGTGCCGGGCGCACCTGCTGCAGCCCAGGTCGAGGCAGGACAGCGTGAGGCAGGTGGCCAGGGAGGAGGCCAGCTGGCTCACGGCAGCGTCGTCCCACCCCGTGTGGCTGGCTGCCAGGCGGTGCAGGCAGGGGCTGAAGGCCACGGCCCGGGCCAGGCAGTCGCAGCCCTGCGGCCAGCAAGACCACGCTGAGCAGGGGTCAGGCGGGCAGGCCCTGGCACCTGGAGCCTGAGCCCAGCAGTGTCAGGGCCGCGGACCTGGCTGGGCAGAGGTATGGGTGGGTAGGAAGGGTGCAGCGGGTTGGAAGGGTAGGAAGGGTGCAGCGGGTTGCCCAGTGCCTGCCGCTGCCCTCAGGCCTGGTGAGCCTGCAGGCTGCCCAAATGGTGCCATCTCTCACCAAGGCTGCTGCTCCTGCTGCTGCTCCTGCCGGCCCTTGCACCCTGCTTTGCCTGAGCTTGCACCCCCCCCTGGCTGGCGTCATGCCGTCACCTGCGCTGTGAGCTGGTTCCTTGACACCTGCAGCTCCCTCAGGCAGCGGCTGCGCCTCAACAGCGCCGCTACCGCCTCAGCACCTGCAGCCAGCCAGCACTGCAAGGGCCGCTGATGGAGGGCTGCAGGGCGCTGCCCCCGCCGCACCCTCCATGCTGAGCTGCAGGTGGTTTTGTAGTGGTTCCCAATTAGTGTGTTCGACTGCAATGAAGGCTCAAGGTTGAGGGCCAAGGTGCTGAGCAGCAGTTGGAGGTGAAGGCAGGTGGCGAGCCTGGAGGAGGCTGCCAGTCAGTCGCCCTAGCCAGCCAGTCGCTTGAGCAAAGCAGGTGTGGGCAGCAGCAAGCACAGCCTACAAGCCAGGAGAGCAAGCACATATGTGCGGTTTTACAAGGGCATCCAGGCAAGGGTCGATCCTTGTCACAGTGACCGCATGAAGCCTGGCAGTGCAGTGTTGCCGCAGCATGGCAGGGCGCACCCGGTGCAGTGAGGCCGCATGCCCTCAGGCTCAGGGCCGTCACGCTGCTGTTCAGCTGCAGGCCGGCGCACAGCCGGGCAGCACCAGGGTCGCCCAGGCCAGGGTTGTCCCCCAGGTCGAGCACCTGCAGCCAGGCACCACACACAGCGTCCAGGCAGCTGGGAGGGATAAGGAGGAGAAGAAGACAATGATCCGCCTGGGAAGGAGCTGCAGCCCGGGCAGCAGCCTGCTCCCACCGCCGCCTAGAGGTTGTTGCGGGCTGGCTCAGGCCTGGGTAGGCGCCTGGGCTGTTGCCTGCTCCTGCCACCACCTAGAGGTTGTTCAGGCTCAGGCAGCAGCTCAATGGCTAGGCAATGCCAGTCCTGACGGCCATAGGGCAGCGCTGAACTGAGCTCAGTGCGACCCTATCGCCCAGCATCAGCCCAGCGACCCGCCCCCCCCACACTCCCCCCACCTGCAGGGCTGTCCAGCTCCTGGCATGCAGGGCCACTGCGGTGGCGCCAGGTCGGGCCAGGCAGCGGCGCACCCTGCAGCGCACGGCAGGTACAGCAGGCGGGTCACCGGGAGGGGAGGACGCCAGCCTGCGTCTTGAGTCGCACCCTGTCTGCCAGCAGCCTCATCGCAAGCGCACTGGCGGCAAGGGGAGGGCTGGGACACTGTTGGCAGCTTTCCATGCTGGTGCCGCCACCCTGCCCTGCTGCTGAGCTTCAGGGAAGAAGCATGGGGGATGGGTCGAGGGGGCAGCATCCGAGTGCAGCCCGCCAGGCGCTGCCCCAGTGGACTGGCTGGCTGGCCACTGCTGAGGTCCAGTCAGGCCTGGTCCAGTGAGGTGTGGCGGTGGCTCACTTGAGGTGGCGCAGGCTGGTGTTGGCAGCCAGTGCGCCCAGCAGCGCCTCCCACCCGCTGTCACCCAGGTCACAGGTGGCCAGACTCAGCTTCACCAGGTGCTCGCTGCCCTGCACGCCACTGTGGGCCCAGGGGGCAGGGCAGGGCAGGGGAGGGCAGGGGAGGGGAGGGCAGGGGAGGGCAGGGGAGGGCAGGGGAGGGGAGGGAGGCAGGCAGCGGCAACGCAGGTGACGTGGTGTAGGGGCACGCCAGGCCCTTGCTGCCTGGTGCCCTAGTGGCCTCAGCTCACCCCCACACCCACCACCTACAATGTGGTGCCACCCTTGCTGCCTCAGTGGCCGGCCCTGACCCTGCACCCAAACCGACCCTGGCCTGCGCCTAGTTGGCATCGCCAGGGCAGGGTAGCGCTGCGTCAGGCCAGCTGCCAGGCCAGCGCCCACCTGGCCAGCGCAGCCACCGCCTCGTGATAAACATTCAACTCCTGTAGGGCCAGCACCTTGAGGTTGGGGTATGCGGCCAGCGCCTGCGCCACGCACCGCGCCAGCTGGCTGTCCAGGTCCACCTGCACCGCATGCCCCGCAGTCCTGCCTGACAGCTGTCAGGTGCCAGGTTCCAGCCCTGGTTGTGGCCTTGGCCCCAGGGACTCAGGCCAGGGCACAGCAGCCCCAGCCCACCCTGCAGACTGCCAGGCCAGGCCTCAGGGCTGGGGCTCAGGGAGGGCAGCCCAGTGGCTGTGAGGGGGGCTGTGAAGGTGGCTGTGAAGGTGGGCTGCGGGGGGGTGCAAGCTAGCAGCAGCCAAGGAGGAGGGGTGTAGGGGGGTGGGCTGCCTCATCGTCCAGGGTGGGCAAAGGCCAGTACCTGAGAGAAGCGGGCTTTGCGTGTCTTCAGCCGGGCAGCTGCCTGGAAGCTGGCCTGCACCAGTGGCCTCACCTGGCACGACACCACAGGCACAGCTCCACCACCTTGGTGAGCTCTGCTGCCAGGGGGGTCAGGCAGCAGCTGTGGATGCTGTTGTGCGCAAGTCCGTCAGCCCTGAGCTGGACTGGGGTGTGTGTGTGATGCGCCTGGCAGGGCTGGCAGGGCTGGGCGACTACCTGGCAGGGCTGGGCGCTGGCTGCCGTGAGGGCTTCCGCAGAGATCTCCACCGCCTTCCAGCCTGGGTGCATCACGCGGGGGGCCAGGCCGGGTTAGTGGGAGCAGTGTGATGCCAAGCAGCCAGGGGCAGGCCCTGACCGGTACCATTGACCCTGGCCACCTCAATTGCAGCTACAGCTCAACAGCTATTGAGGTCGATACCAACCCTAGCAAGCCCATGCCATAGGCACTCATAGCCACAGCTCCCCATGCCAATCAACACAGTCGGATAGGAGTACAGCATTGCTTGACATTTGGCTCACATTGTCAATCGCTGTATTAGGGCAGCCTGTCAAGCTGAGGCACATCTAGTGAGCTCTAGATGCGCCGCAAATTATTGCCCTATTGATGGGGCTGATGACTTGTGTAATGTCCCTAAATCTCCCCCGGTCACATCAGCGACTCACCCACAGTGTCTGCAATCCAATCCTCCAGCTGCTGCTGGGAGATTGGCGCCAGGCAGGTCTGCGCATCAGCCACACTGTCAGCATGCTCTCCTGCACCTGCCGCTATTGATGTGGGATTCCAGCACTCAGTGCTTGGTATAATGAGGTGAGGACCAGTGGTTTGGCAGCTCGTTGACTGCAACAGTTTGTGCGTTGAAGGCGTCATTCCACAATCTCACCGCATCCAGGGGAGGTTGAGGGCAGGTTGAATAGCTCCACCAAACGTCACCTGCATGCATGTAAGATAGTACTGGAGTATAATGGAGATGCTACACTAGCCCGGAACAAGATGATGGGTATGCAATCCCAGTGTGGCGGCATCCTTGCCCCGACTCCACCTTCTCGTCTTGGCATCGCACCCATACCGCAGGCTGCAACTGCATGCAGCAGGTTCATCGAGTTGGAATACCAGGTGGGTCTCACTAGTGGGTCAAACACCTCAGCTGTTGACTTGGTGCAAACAAACAAAACTGACAAATTTCTAGTATTTGTGGCGGCTTAACGATGTTGTTTCCTATGGCTGAGTAAAAAGACGAACCGTGCCTAAGCTAGTGCCGGAGGACCCAGACAGTGACATGTTGGACCGCGACGAGGCACTACAGCCGGACCTCACCGAAGCGGAGCGCAATAAGAATGTTTTCAGGGAGACCCGCGCTGCCCGCGATAGTGACAACACATACACTAGCCCACCTCATCGACCACCTCCCGCAAGAGCTTTGGGATGCCTTCCTGGCCGACGTTGTGCAGCCACGAGTGAAGGCCTGCAGCGAGTGGGCGGTGCTCGCCAGCCTGCTGTTGGGCTTACTCGTGCGCGGCTTGTTTACCATTCACGTAGCCGACCCGCTCGGCCTGCACGGCCAGCCCGTGTACACAGGCATCCCAGTCTCCCAGGCAGCCATCCCGGACCTGAGCTGCAGGAACCTGTTCCTGCAGCTGTGCCGTGGCTTGCCCGGAAACGGCGCGAACACTCGGCCAAGCGCAGCAGTGGCTGCCGTGCTGGCCGCGCACCCCGACCTCCTCGCACGCCTCGCAGCAATCCCCCGCTACCACTCTGATGGCAACATGGTGGACCACGTCGGCAAGCAGCTGGAGACCATATTCAGCAACATGCTCACGCTCCTCTTCGCTGGCAGGGTCAAGAAGTCAGTGTCCCTGGCTGGGGCAAAGGTCCTGGTGGGCACTGACGAGCACCAGCGCAGATTTGGTTCATGGGGCTGGGTGGTGGGCACCTGCCAGCCTGGTCAAAGTGGCAGTGCACCTATGTGCGCCGCGTGGTGTGCGGGCTGCACGTCAGCTGGCTGCTGGAGGAGGGTGGGGTGGTGCCGACTGCAGCCATGCAGGCTGAAGTAGGGAGCTGGTGGATCATGACTGGGTGGAGGAGCCAGCAACCGGGGCCGGCTGTTGCGCCATGCGGTGCACACCGCCAGAGTAATGGAGGCAGCCATGGCAGCCTGGCAGCTGGATATGGTGCCTTGGCAGCAGGCTGAGCTGATCAGCCATGGGCTGTTGCCCAGGCCCCCCCGCCCCCCCATACCCTATGCCATCACTCCCACCAGCAAGTGCCAGGCTCGGCATGTCTTCATCGACGCCAAGGGCCTATACGGCATGATGCGTGACGCCGGCATGCTGGGGGTGCTGACGGAGGAGGGGTCACCTCTTTGAAGAGGTTCAGGAACGGTGCCCTACCTGACCCAGCGGAGCCGAGCAACTTCATTGCAGGGCCCAAAGACAGCCAAGTGAGTAATCCTTGCAGTCATGTGCCAGCCAGTCCTTGGGTGCTCAGTCAGCTGCCTTGTGAGCCTTTTAACAGCTGCCTACACAAGCTGATGAGGTGCCTTGTATGTGTTTATGGTGGCTGCAGGTGGCCAACCGATGGGATGCATTGCTGCCCGACCATCGCCGCCGAAAGCTCGCTAGCCCCAAGCACAGCTTCGCGTAGATCGTGCACACCGATGGAGTCGCCCTCAGCGTGATGTTCCTGCGGCCCAAGCCTGCCGCTCCACCCGCAGAGCTGCCGCGGATGGGCAAGCACATGGGCGCAGTCAACCCGCTGGCCCACCTCGACGCGGAGTAGCTGGGCGTGGACCCGGGCAAAACCAATATGGCCACTGTGGCGCATGAGGAGCGCAGCGCTGCCGGCACGGTGGTGCCCGCGAGGCAGAGATCTCGAACCGCCGGGCAGTACTACCGCGACAGCGGCATAATACTGCAAGCCTAGGCGACCAAGACGTGGCTGGCCCAGCTGAAGCCGCAGCTCAACGCCCTGTCGCACGTCAGCAGCAAGCTGGGCTCGTACCGGCGGTTCGCCGACACAGTCCAGGCGACGTACGACGCCATGTGAGCCGAGGTCTCCAAGCCGCGCTGGGCCAACGCCAGAATCCAGCTGTACTGTGGCAAGAAGCGCGTGGTCGCAGGCTTCTGGTCCAAGGTAAGGCCTATTAGCAGTAGGCCTAGAAGCTAGGCAGTAGCCAACCAAAGTCAGCTCATGCTCTTACACTTGGCCAACTGCTGCTGTTGCTGCTGCTGCTAAACCTGACCTTACACATGTGTGCCATGTGTCTTATGTGTGGCTGCAGCTCATCGATCAGGCCAAGCAGCGGTGGCCGGACCGTGTCCTGGCACTGGCAGCTGGCTTCAGCGGCAGCGGCAGCGTTGGCTACAGGGGTGTCCCAATCAGCCAGATGCTGAAGGAGGCGCTGACGCAGTTCCCAGCAGGGCGAGTGCTCATGGTGGACGAGTTCCGCACAAGCCGGGTCAGCTCAGCCTACAGCAACCCCAGTGAGGCCCTCCCTGGGCAGCCGCCAGAGTCCTTCAGGTGAGAGGGTCAGTGGGTGATGGTCAGTGGGGGAGGGTCAGGGTGGTGCTGGGAGGTGGTGGAGTCAAGGTGGCTTGGTAGGGTCAAGATTGGGAAGGTAAGGACTCCTTACTAAGGAGTAATCTGACAAATGTGCATTGACAATTGTGCATACAGGTGGCTGCGGCCAGTCTACAGCTCGGCGAAGCGATTCCAAGTCAGGGGCTTGATGTGCTCAACAAGCAACAACATCAGGTAAGCACTGGCCTGGCACTACACATGTGCATGGCCGCAACATATCCCACATGAAATGACACATGACATGGCACATGACTTGACTTCATGCATCTCTCACACCCATGTGCAGGTTCTATGACCGGGACGTGTCAGCCGCGCTGAACATTCGCCGCTGTGCATTCGGCCTAGGCCCACGCCCCACTGAGCTATGTTATTGGGAAGGCCGCCAAACCATGCCAAAGCTAGGCCAGCCAGGCCAGGAATGGGTGTACTTGCGTGACAAGGCCCTCTTGCGTAAATGGCGGCGCAAGTGGCGGCAAAAGCCAGCTACAGCAAGACAATCCAAGAAAACAAGATACCAAGATACAAAGGGGATGTGTGTGAGTAAGAGCTATAGAGTAGGGTAGAGCTCTTGCTAGTAGTAGACCTAGAGGCACACACCAGGTTGGCTGAGCTGAAGTGGGCATTAGGCACACTGTCAGTAGCCTTTACAACAGCGATCTCGCAGCCTGTGTTTGATTACAACTCATGCTTTATTTTGGTGTTGCATGCGGGCTGCAGGGATCAAAACTTGGAAATGCCAGCTCAATGGGTGTTCAAGTCTCACTAGTGGGTTAAACACCTCAGCTGTTGACCGTATGGTATGGCCGTCGTGTACAAGTACCATCATGCCTGCTTCAGGCCTGGCAACGCGCTCGTGTCATCACGGCGACGTCTAGCCGTGCTAGGCGTTGCTGCTTATGCGATGGCCGCTTATGCGTCAGCGCACAAAGAGCTGCGCATTCTGGCTTTCGGTGACAGCCTGACCGAGGGTAGGGGGTAGGGGGAGAAGGAAGAGGAGAAGGCGACGAAGCAGTAGGTATGCTCTGACCTTGCTTTCTGCCCTACCCGTGATCTAGGTTACTGCAGGGTGCCTAGTCAACAGCAGCCCGCGTTCCACCCCTACACAAAGAGACTGCAAAGCCTGCTCCATCAGAACCGGCCAGCTCCATGTAAGGTGTGCACCTGTTAGTGTGCACCTGCCAGTGGGGCACCTGGCTTCCTAGTTAACCATGCCGACGTCCAGCTGACCTGCAGGTTGTGACGGAGGGGGTGAGCGGGGAGCTGGTGGTGCCCACCATGACGCAGCGGCTACGCGCCTATCTGCAGCGCACGCAGGCTGCTGGCCAGCAGTTCCACTGGGTAGGCAGCCTTGGCCCTGCATGCTGACCTACTGATCACTGCGTGTTTGCCAAAGCATACAGGACAAGCAAACCTCTAGGCCTATAAGAGCTGTATGTGCTGAAATACTATGCTTGACTTTAACATATTTAACACAATACTTGGTTGTGGACCTGACCATCAATGCTCCACCTGAACTCTCTTGCCTGGGGCAATTGCTGCTTAAAATGACAGCAATCAATGGTCCATACCTGGCTGGCTGGCAGCCCAGGCTTGCTGCCACAGTTGGAAGCGTGTCTGACCATGATGTGCCTGCCTGCCTGCCTGCCTGCCAGCCTGCAGGTGCTGATATTTGGTGGGACCAACGACCTAGGGTGAGTGGCCTGCAAAGCCCACCCTGCTAGCCCACACAAGCTTCAACATGCTGTGCACCGCTGTCCACAATATTGATGGCCAGGCGGCAAAAGAGGCAGCAGCCTCAGAGCCAGGGCCCAGCACTCCCCCAACAGCCAAGCGCAGTAATCGCACCAAGGCTGAGCAGGCAGCTGAGCTCACCCAGCTCACCATCGGCAAAGGCAAGGCCAAGGGCAAGGCTGCTAAAGCCAAGCCCCCACCACAGCCGATCAGGTGGCTGGACAGGGACTGCAGTGCAGCGCTGAACATGCAGCGCATTGGGGAGAGCAGGTGGCGCCCGCTGGAGCTGTGATGGTGGCCAGACCAGGGAGCGCTGCCAGCCAAGGGCAAGGAGTACCGGTTGCAAGACTGTCCACCCAAGGCCCAACAGCAGCAGCAGCCTGATGCACGGTAGTGTGGGCCCCCTTTCAGCTGTCATAAGCTTACAATCAGTGCATGTTTTCCTGGCCAGCTACAGGCTATAGCCCTGTCACAGGGATCAGGCAATAGTGTAGGTGGTAGGCGCCCATGCCATGTGCATGGGAACATAACCCCCCACAGCCAAAACACTGTCCGTGCTGGTCCCTGGCGAGGGCCAAGGTGCAATTCCTTCTCTTGTGTCAGCCTGCTGGTTAATGGCTTGTTGCTGTCCTCGTGCTCCTTGCTGCGTGAGCCCTTCACTGCATGTCAGCGGGGCAGGCCAGCACACTCTGGCCACCAACGCTCTCCCTAGCATGCTGCAGGTTCGGCACTGCCATGAGCCAGCCAATGCTCTGCTGGGGGTGAAAAGGGGGCCCTGCACATTCAGCACATGAGACTGGTAGGTGAGCAGTCAGGAGGCTGCGTTGAGCCACGGGGGGTGCGAACGGGCTTGTAGAGGCTAGGTGCGGGCGGTGTCTGGGCTGCCTGGGGCTGCGCGAGAGTACCTGAGTGCGCCCAAAATTTTCCATCCCTGTCTCGCCATGCCACTGGCTCTAGGCTAAGTGCAACAATTGCTAGACCGCCGTCCTTTCCTTCCTTTCCTTCACGGGCACTCAGTCCGTGTGTCTCAGCTGGCTGGCTGGCTGGATGTAGCCCCCCACTTGCCAGTACTGACCGGCACTCAGCGTGCAGAAGCTCACTGCAGTGAAGAACACCTGCGGTCTCTTTGGCCAGCCCTTGCACAGCCTCCTGGGCAGCCTTCCCTGGACAGCTCATTACATATCCCACTACACGTTTTGATACACCTCCACACCACCTACATCTTCATTGCCACATTCCTAGGGCATCACCACACTTGTGCAGATGGCGGCAAGGGGCGTCATGCTTCAGCTGCACCTTGCTGCCTCATCAATCTTCCACCCATGCAGTCTATGTCGCTCACAACTGCTGACACTGCTGGGGCGGTGACTGTAAATGTCACGACTGCCTTCTCTTCTGTCGCAAGCGCTGCTGCTCTCTTGTTACACACAGCCTGGGACAAGAAGCTGAGACCATCTTCAACAATTTGCAGCAGATGTACAAGGTGTGTGGGCTGAAGCACAGAGGCAAGGTTACCAGCTCAGCGTGGAGGGATGAGGTGTGGGTTAAAGGATGGCCCACGTCATTCAATTGCAGGATACATCTTCACTGGTGGCAAGATGACTCTTGCTGACACTGCAGCAGACGGGCAGTGCAGTCCCGTGCATCTTATTTCACTAACCTGTGGCTGGCACCTGGGTGGGCAGGGTGAACAGAATATTATGTCAATGTGGAATGTCACGGCAGGGCATTTGGCAAGCACAAGTGCCTCTGTCCCCCGCCCACAGTTTGGGTTATGCCGCAGTCTCGACAGAC
Source organism: Haematococcus lacustris (assembly GCA_030144725.1). NCBI lineage: Eukaryota > Viridiplantae > Chlorophyta > Chlorophyceae > Chlamydomonadales > Haematococcaceae > Haematococcus > Haematococcus lacustris. The sequence goes on along the minus strand of JASKMD010000028.1, from coordinate 5,526,777 downwards.
CGCCCTATGCTCAGTCACACTCGCCACCCCCCGCCCTGGCTTCATTGATGCGCATCCACATCTGTGCCGGTGGCACCCCATTGTGCAGGCTGCTCACCAGCATGGAGCCAAGGTCGTTGCCATGACGTGTATGGCGCCCTACTTGCCTGAGCCCAGCCTCCCTGAAGAGCATGGTGGGTCGTGGATGGAGTATTACGCAGTATTGCTGTATCTGTGCCCGGTCAACCCACTGTAAGTCCCTGTTGTTGTGTGTTGATCGGCATTGCACAGCAAGGACCGCGCTAGCAAGGCAGCGGCTCAACACCCTCATCCGCAATGAGGTAGCTCAGCAGCAGGTAAGAGGTTGCAGCCTAACACACCTGTACAGTCTAAGAGGGTCAAGTTGTGTGTAGTAGACATACCTTGATTCTCCAGCAAGCTGTTGAAGTGGGGCCTCCTCCCTCCTCAGCATATCACTGCTGAATCACAGCTGATCTTGACAGCTGCAAGCCCTTTGAGGTGGGTACGCTCCTCATCCATATGACGGGTCAATACATACTGTGTTCAGGCCCTTGGCGATTAACCCAATGCCTGGTTGCTGGCCTCAACATCCATGCCCTGCCTGAACTCTCCTGCCCAGAGCAGCTGCTGCCTGGCTTTGCGCAGCCAGAGGCTTCCAGCTAGCTGCTGGTAATCTTTGCCAATCCTTGCCTCTTGAAGGCAGGCAGCGCCTTGAAGCCATCCCCGTTTGGGATGGCTCATAAGTTCATGGGGTCTGTGTGTCTTGGCAGTGCGTCTCACTGGCTGCATGTGGAGGGGCGAGTGTTTGAGGCCACGCTTGCAGGCCCTCAGGCTTCTAGCCACCCTTGGTTGATGGCGCTGCCACTCTCTACACAGGGTGGGGAGCTCTACCTGTTCGATTGCGACAAGGTGCTCGCACCACAGCGCCTGGGACAGCAGGAAGCAGCCAGGTGCTGGAGTGATGCCCTGCACCTTACGGTAGGCGAGGGCCAGGGTGGGGTGCCGCTGCTGCTGCCCATAAACAGTATAAGTTCAAGCAGCTACAAGGGGTCGGGGGTTGCCAAGCATTATAGACAACACTGCCTTAGCTGCACTTGGGGCAGAGTGCTGACTCCTGCTATCATGTGGCGCATGCCCAACAAGGCAGTCGTGCCCTTCCTGGACTGTACAGTTGAGGTCGGAGGGAGACAGTCCTGCTTCCACCTTCCTCACCTCGCCATGGCCAGTGGCATTGTCTTACATGCATGGCTGCAGCCTCATGGGTACGACCTCTTCGGCCACCTATTGTGGAATCATGTGTTCCAGCAGCAGCTACACGGCTCAGAGGCGGTCGGGGTACTGCAGACCACAGGATGGCCACAAGTAGGGCAGCATTAAAGTAACAGTAAGCCGTGAGTGTAATGGCTACATGGCACTGCATTTACAACTTCTTGGTCTTAGCGGATGCCTGATCACAGTGGAGCAGATGAGACGTTGTTTGTGAAGCAATCATGTGATGCTAGTGATGACGATGCCGTGGTCTTTGATGTTGTGTTTGCTTGAAAAAGGTGTTTCCACCAACCATGCCGCAGAGGCAGGTCCAGGTACTTTGCAGGACGCCCGCATGCGTCTTATGCGGCTGTGGCGCCAGTAGCACGAGCCTGAGCACATGACAAGCAATATACATATCTTACTACTGACAGACAAACATGACTCATTCCACATGGAACAACATGTTCGACTGTGTCTTCTCACACAGCTGCTGAAGTCGCACCCTTGATGACCACAACCCACACCGGTGGCATTTCCCCCCTAAACCACTGGGGCAGAGCCTCCCGGTCCTTCCAGCTGCACAGCTCCATGGAGCGCTGCATGCTCTCCCCAACGCACTGGAAGTTGAGGCACGAGTCGGTGTCCCGGTCCAGCCATCTGCCCCATGGGGGGGGCTGGGGTGGTGGTACTGGGCCAGGTGCAGTAGGGCGGGGCTGGTCCTGGGCTGGTGGAGGTGGCTCATAGGCATGGGGGTCCTAGACTGGGGGAGGGGAGTTGGGCGGCACATATGCAGCCTTGATGAACTGGCGCCGCTGTCCAGCTACCTTCTTGTCGCCGTGCCCCTCGTCACTGAGAGCTTGCTGCCCACTGCCACTGGCTCCGGCAGACATAGGCACAGCGCACGCACAGTCGGAGTCGCTTTGTCGCGTGGTGCCCACTGCGTCGCGTCGTCAGTTAGCTTCGGGGGGCCTAGCCTTTCGTCAAGCTCTGCGGCTTACCGGCTGCACTCGGTGCGGGGGAATCGGGGCACTTGCGTTTCTTATCCGGCGACATCTCAGGGACTCAGCAACATTATCAATGCGAAGTGGCCGTGCTGGGGTGTGCATCAGGACGCCATCCAACCAGAGTGCCGGCAACAGGGAGCTGAGGGAAAGTGAGGTCGACATGCAAAAATATACAAGTTACAGTCAGGCGCCCCCAACTAACAGAAAACCTACCCCTGGTAGTAGGACGGCTGTAACTTTGGACCCACTGCGCCAAATAATATGCTAGATGATTCACAATGTAGCTAACCCAGCCAGCTACCTTTCACCCACTTTATATAATTATACACTGGGTAGGCCGTGCACAGCAAAGCGTCAAAGTTAGTGATTCAAATCTGAGCCGTTGCGGGGCATGCAGTCATCGCTGCGACCGCCCGCGTCGCTTAGGCTGCTCTACATGCGCATGCGCGTCGGCAGCAGCAGTCGGATCGGAAAGCGGTTGCGGCGATGTGGCAATGAGCCCACCTCCCCCCTTACCTAGAGGGCAATGCCACAGCTCGACCATTGGGACTTACAGCATGCTACTTACTAGGTTACGCTCCTTTTAGACATTGTTACAAACGCTCATACTCAGCTAAGCCAAAAGCTCACTTTGGTCTGTGACCCCCAACTCCCTTAGCCGATCTCAGGGCCAGAGCCATGCAGTCAGTCGCACAACTCCACACCATGACCGAGTTTGGACTCGGCTCCTCTGAGAGTTACACTCCCCTACATGCCATCCACCTGCGTGCAAAGTTTCATAGCTCAACTGCCATCCCACAGCCCCGTGGCCCTGATTCTGCTTGGAGAACATGATGTCACTTTGAAGATGTCAAACTGATAGAGGCCTGGGCTGTTTAACGTGCGGTTTGTTTTAACAAAAGCGCCAAGGGGTCAAGAACAAACATTTCATAGCCATTTTCTTGTGAGTGCAGCGGGTGCAATACAGTGGATGACACAGTAGAGGAGGGGGGGTGTAACCCGGTGATACCTTAGTGTGCGCCGACCCAAATGGTGTATTCGACGGAAGGGAGTATGAACATATGCTTCAATCACCCCGTCTAGGTGCCCTGCACGCCCGGCAGGCATCGCGTTGGGTGTTTGCCGGACATTACATGTGTGCACAACCCGCTCACTGCGCCAGATAGATGGCGCCACAGGGATGTGGCTCACCGTCCAAAGGATACCCGTCTCGCCGCTGTTATTTGTTCGCGGGCACATGTGGCAGTACGCGAGCAAAGACTCCAATGGCTTGCGCTGATGGGCAAATGATGCGGCCGGTATTAGATCTAATATGCGTATTAGATGACGATGTTTGATCCTGGGCGCTGCGAGTGCAGCCGTGCGACCCTAGCGCACTGGTCGCAATTGCAAGCGCGTCACATTGTCACTTCCAGCCGGCAGGCAGGCCGGCAGCTGCATTGGCAGCCAAGCGGCGATGGCCGCAATCAGATAACAGAAGTACAATGGCAAGAATACTGACACGTCTGTGGTGATGTTGAAAGTCCAGGCTCGTAAGTTCAGCGCAACTTGGGACTGTTAGTTCGTGGAGGGCATCGTCAAAGCATTCTGCAAGCGATGCCCGCGTGCAGTGAACAATGAGGGCGCCAGCGAAAAAAAACCCACTCAAACTGAGAGGCAGCACCCGCTGCGATGCACACTATATACGGCACTCGTTGGCAAGTGGCGCATCGATGAGGAAAACTTTAACTACTTTAACAACTTTATGTTACATCAGCGTACGCCGCGATCTCTGGGACCTCACAGCCCTATAGTAACGGTACGACAGCTGCGGCAGAGCGCAACTGGTCAGCATTGGGCCTGACTTACGAAAACAATCACTGCCACCCACCCATCTGCCACCCATCCATCGCACAGCATTGCCTTCAGATGCACGTGTAATGTCACCAACCATTGATTAGGGGTTGAGCAAGCCTCACAGGCGAAAGACACAGCTTGGCGCAAATGAACAACCTACTGAGATCCCCGCGATTTGAACCCCGGTGGGAACCTGCTTTTGCCGTCTAATATTAGGTGCGTATTAGACGCGTATTGAATTAGGTCGTCTAATATAGATCTAATATAGATTGACGCACCCTAGCCATATGGGTAAAGGGGGGAGTGTGCAGGGCAAAGGTTTACATACTGCATTTAACCCTCTTGTCCCACACTAGGGCCTCCATTCGAATCGCCCACTAGGACCACTGGTGATCAATAGCCCGCGGGACTACTTGAATGGTGTTAATGGGCTGTGTGGAGTATACCCAATGCACATGGACACGGTGCATGAGTGCCTACGATGATGTGGCTTACACCGCTTAAGCCGTCAGCCGTTAGGCTGCTAGGCCGCCCTCCCCCTCTAGGGGTTCGGGACTTTCTGTAACGCACTTCAAAGCAAGGTGCACAAACAGAGGTGCACATGGGCTCAACATGAAGTCATGCAAGTTCTCATTATTGTTCTCTAAAGTCATGGCAAACTCCGGCTGCTCCCTGATGACTGCTCCAAGGGGGGGGGGCACACATTATAGGGCCACAACAGGCTGCGGCTCCTGGGCCTTGGGTGGACGGTCTCGCAGCCGCTTGTAGCCCAGTTTAGGGTACTCCTTGCCCCTGACTGGCAGCGCTACCTGCTCTGGCCACCAGCACAGCTCCAGGGGGCGCCACCTGCTCTCCTCAATGTGCTGGATGTTCACCGCTGCATTGCAGTCCCTGTCCAGCCACCTGCCCGGCTGTGGTGTTGGCTTGGTTTGGGCAGCCTTGCCCTTGGCCTTGCCTTTGCCCTCAGTGGGCTGTGTGGACTTAGCTGCCTGCTCAGCCTTGGTGCGCTTGCTGCGCTTGGCTAGCAGAGGAGTAATGGGCCTGGCTCCAAGGCGGCTGGCTGTGTGGCTGCCTGGCTGCAGCATGGGGGTTGTGGGGGCGTGTGGGGGGCCACTACCGGGCACCACATCAGACCCCTCACTTGCTGGTCACGCTGCTGGCTTGAGGCTGGGCACAGCAGGCGGTGTTCCCCCTGCCCTTCTGGTGGCTTCCAGTCTGCAGGCCTGGTGGGCTGCTCATGGTCCAGCTCCTCCTCACAGGGCTTCTGGCCATTCACTGCTGGGCTGACCCGGCTGGTGCGGTGCTCATCCACTAGCACCACCCTGCCCCGCCGCTGGTCTGTGCCCTAGGCCTGCACACCAACATGCAGCAAGCCCGCAACACCGCATCAGCACCCCACCCTCCCCGGGTGCCAATGCCAGCTGCTCCAAAAAAGACCACCAGCTGCTTGGCACGCCCAACGCTCCATGGACACCTCCACCATGTCCTCCTCCAACTGCAGCCATGCACACAAGGCACACACATGGTGGCTTCATGCCCAGCCCACCACCTCTCAGTTCCTTACCCTCCCACCCACCCACCCTCACCCTCGTGAAGAACTGCTCCAGCACGCGGTCCTGGGCTCCTTACAGCCTTAGCCGCTGCCGTGTCCACTTGGGGTCTAGGTACACCTCCCACACCGTGTCCCAGGTGGCCAGGGTGACGGTGATGTGCTTCAGCTTGGCCTCAAGGGAGGTGCCGGCTGAGCTTGCTGCTGCCAGGTGCTGGAGGTGGGGCTGGATTGGAGCCAGCCACGCTGGGTGGTGTGGTGGGCATTGTTCATGCCACTGGCCTGCTTTCCCTGGCCCTTGGTCAGTTTCCACCGGCGGAGCTGGGCTCCTGGTCCCACATCCCTGAGGCTGCGCTGACTGCCTGGGTGATGCCGGGGTCGATGCCCACCCCAATCTGCATTGCTGGGTAGAAAACGAAGTCACACCGCTCAGCTCTGCGCTTACCGATGCCGGGGAGTCCCAGCGCATGGGCTGCTGCTGCTTCTGCACTTGGGCGGCTGTTGCTGCTGGCAGCTGGGTGTGGGACGGGAGGAAGGGGGAGGGGGGGCGTGTAGTGGACACACACAGAGACACCGTCCGTCTCTACCGTCCTCTCAAACTCGAACCCCTTGTTTGCCAGCTTGCCTGTTCTGAACCACCTAGCCCAGTGCTTCCTCAATGCTGGCTCTGTGGTGAAGGCTTCCTTGTGGTCTGTCCCTGTGGTCTCCTTGGTCAGCCCTAGCTGCGTGCACACCCCATGCAGCATCCTACTGTCTAGTTTGAAGAGGTTGTAGCCCTTGCCTGGCCAGGGGGGTGAGGGTGAAAGGGGGTGGGCAGGTGAGGATCCGGGGACCACCCCTACGCTTGCCACGCTTGGGTTGCCCTGGCACGGGTGGGGTGGGGGCTGCTGCCACGGCTCCAAGCACCGGCACACATGCACCGCATGGCGCATGCGACAGGGCAAGTGCAAAGGGTCATGCAAGGAACCTTGCCGCTTCATCTCAGCAGGCGGCGGTGCCTGGCAGCCACCTCCTTCAGGTCAGCAACATGCTCCTTGTCCAGGTTGCAGGCCCGCAGCTCCGAGCTCTCGCCGTCAACGCCATACCTAAACGCAGTCCGGATGAACAGCTGAGCCTCCTCGCCGTTACAGTTCTACCGGGCCCTGGCTGCCTTGGCAGCTTGACAAGTTTGACAGCTTGGCAAGAAGTTGAGGGGGTCCAACACCCTACAGGTCAGGTCAGGTCAGGTCAGGTCAGGTCAGGTCAGGTCAGGTCAGGTCAGGTCAGGTCAGGTCAGGTCAGGTCAGGTCAGGTCAGGTCAGGTCAGGTCAGGTCAGGTCAGGTCAGGTCAGGTCAGGTCAGGTCAGGTCAGGTCAGGTCAGGTCAGGTCAGGTCAGGTCAGGTCAGGTCAGGCCAGGTCAGGTCAGGTCAGGTCAGGTCAGGTCAGGTCAGGTCAGGTCAGAGTCGAGGCCAGAGCAGGTCACCTGGGTTGGCAAAATGCTGCTGCATGCTGACCGCCAGCTGCATTGAGTGCGCTCCAATGGTGTTGTTGTCACCCCACAGGTTGATGTTGCCCAGCTCCTGGCACGAGCATGGCGTAACGGCGCTGCCGTTTACGCACAAGCCACCGCTCCAGCTGGTTGTAGACTGTCAGGCAGTTGGGGCTGGCAAAGAATTCGCAGAACAGGCAAAGAACTTGCCTGAGCATGACAGGATCGCTGTCGAGGGGCAAGGCCATGTGGGTGCTGCTAGTGCAAGGGCTGCCAGACGGGCGCTGCGACGCTTTGGGGTGGGCTGCGTGGCTGGCTATGCTCGGGCTCTGGCTCTACCTTTGGCTTAGGCTCTGGCTCTTGCTGAGGATCACGATCAGGATCTGGCTCAGGTCCACAGTCCTAGTCAACAGTTGATGGCTGGGCACGTGGGGGTTGGGGGGGGTAGGGGGTGTGCATCCGGTGAGCTGCTGATGGCTTGACTAGTGTGCAGCCAGCCCCAGCAGTTTGCCGGGTGGCTGGCCCCTAATCCGCGACGTGTTCTGGAGCGTCGCAGACAATCTTAGCGACTGCTATATGCAGCCTGGACCCAGCGCGGCGTGAACGGCGGGCATTGCAAGTTTTCAGGTCAGCAAATGTTCAAACATTTAAAAACTTGTGCCCACTGCTATTCCACAGAAGTATTTGATTTCTAGACAGAGGACACGTTGGGAAACCACACAAAGAACCAACCAAAGCTGGCAGTCCACCATCTGACGTCCTGGTTGGACACTCAACTGGACAGCAAAAAAGTGGGAATTTTGGCAGGAAAGAAAATGAGCCCGTCCATGCCGCTGAGCCGTTGAGTGCGATACCTGCTCGCTGATACCAGCCCCACTAAGCAGAAAACTGTCGCTGGAGGCAGCTGCGTGATTTGGGTGTTTGATTCAACGGACGAGACACATGACATTACAACCCTAACTCTTACCCTAAGTTAGGGTCTAACCCTAACCTTACCGTACTATTTATTTCGATTCGCGAGGCCCCGAATATTAAAATTAAATACTCTTTCCCGACCTCAAAACAACATTGTTTACTTTTCCCCGATGCAAAAATTGCAGCATAAAAAGTTTTTAGAATGTGGGTGTGCTTGTTGATATTTTGGACAGCCATCCCTTGCAAACCATGTCAACTCTCCGTGGTTCACACAGTACTTGCTCAGGTCCTCAAGTCAAGCCACCCGGTCACCAGGTCAAAGCCACTATGCAAGGGCACTGTCACGATGCAACAAGTCACCGTCTGGGCGTTGCACTAGATAGGGCACTGAACCTCCCCCATGAAGTCATGGTGCTCTTGTGGCTGCTCGCAGTGCTGAAATAACTCGTCACCCTCCTCTGGACACTCAAAGTTGCCCAAGCAACCACCCCATGCCGCAGCCTTGGCCAAGGCAAGCACCCCAGTAGCTGACTTTGTGCGGTTAGCCTCCCGAGCTGCTGCCCCAGCTTGGCCAGACACCCCGGCTGCTGCCCCAGCCTAACCAAACATCTGACTTTGTGCAGCCAGCCACCCCGGCTGAAAACCTGCCAAGTACCCACCCCTCGCTGCTGGCACTGCTATCGTCGTTGTTGGGGTCAGGCGTTCCCAACATGGGTCCTAAGTTAGGGTCTACCCCAGGCTTGTGAATGGGTCCTAAGTTATACTATAAAATGGGTCCTAAGTTAGCCTCTACCCTAACCTTAACCCTGAAGTATTTCGTGACATGAAGGAGGCATGAGCTTAGGTGAGCAAGATGCACGGCAGTGTGTAGCCCAATGAGCTAGGCACCTAAAAGCCCCCATGCAGCTCAGGCGGGTCGGGCTATAATATATATAGAGGATGTCTGCATGCGGAGCTGCGTGTCCCTATGCATCCGTATAGCAAATTTATTGCTTCTCCAGAGATGGAACATACACAAAGTAAAACCAATCGCTCGGCATCGCGACCGCGGAGTATGTTGACCATCGCCGTGATGAGCTTCATCGGGCTCTTGAGCTGCAGTGCAGCAGGTGGGGGACACGCTGAGCTGTAGGTGCTGAGCTGTCGAACACAACTGCACTCGGTGCTCAGATGTAACACCTTCTAGAGCACTACAGTAGGCAGTGTCAGGCGCTCAGCCAACAACAGACGTGCCAGGAGGATTCAGACAGCCGCTGCATCGCTTCACACTGTGTTTGCATGTGGTATTGTGCAGCAAGCACCACAACCAGTGTCCTCGCTATTGGAGATCAAGTTGCCGCTGGTGCCTTCATGGGAGGCCTACATGCTCACCCATTCGCCATTGAACTTGAGAAGAAAGCACAGGAAAACGGAGTGAGCCTCATGGTAGGATTGGTCGGGGCTAGCACCAACACGATGTGTGCATCGCAGTGAGTCAGGACTGTCAAGTAGCAAAGCAGAGTTAGCCTATGCACATGCAGCCTGGTAAAACATGACACACACACCATTTGTCAGTTGTGTGTAGCATCATGTGGCAGCGCAGACTGGGTGCTCTTGCTGCTGCTGAACACATTGCAACTACAGGTGGACCGTCAAGGCGTTACGGGGGAGCTGCTGCTGCCACACATGGTTGACCGCTTGAAAGGTTTGCTGCTGCAGAAGTCTGGCAGCGGCACTGACTATGATTGGGTAAGTTGTCCAATTGCACGATGACTGCCACCATTTTGACATGCTCTTGTGTTCGCATCACTGATAGTTCAGGAGTTCAATGCCAAGGCGCTCTCATGCGCACAATGTATGTACAAGCACGCATGCATCTTACAGCCACTGCAGATGCTGTCACTGCAGCCTCCACCGTTGTACACGGCAATGCCGTATCTGGTACACGTGCTGCCAGGTTGTCATCATGGGCGGCTTCAATGACATCATGAGGGGGGTGCTGGCTGAAGAACTAATGCAAGGACTGAAGACAATGTTTGCTGTGAGTCACACGAGCCACATGCATGCTGACGTGTGCTGCAAGCCTCCCCATTAGAGACCTTGGCTATACTAAGAGCTCTTCATCAGGATAATGTTATTGACAACGTTGCATACTGTGACATTGCATGACATGCATTCTACTTTGCAATGCATGTTCCAGCTCTACTCTGTCTAACCTTGATCCGACGCCCCTCCTACACAATATCACTTGCTACATTTACACAGAAGTCATGTGAGAGTGCCTGGGTATGAAGGTGTATTGTGCACTAGGGGACCTCAAAGCAGTCGGACACACAACCTTGGCAAGCTAGCTTTCTTGGTCTTGTTCTATGTGCTTGTGACCTCTTGGTTTATGAGCCTTGTCTGCTCATTGCCTCAGGCCGTACTGAAGACGGGCAGCCGGCTACTGGTTGCAACAGTGCCACACATGATGATTGGTTCTCCTAGCACTGAAGTGCAGTTAGACAACCTGAACAAGCTCATCATCAACTACGCAAACAACCATGTTGAGCAGGTAAGAGCAAGCTCTACATGATTGGCATAGTCGTTGCAGTATGGTATGAATGCAAAGCCTTCACGAGGGGTTATGGCATCAACATAGCTCCACCATGGGTGTGTGGCTGTGCTGCTGACATGAATAAGCATGGAAGTCCACTATCAGCACTACCACTTACAAACAATAAAATAGCCCTCCAAAACACTATGGTCATGTAACAGCTTGGTCAGCATGATGCGCATGTGGACAGTGAGCATGGCATTCAGTTCAGCTATTTGTGTAGCCCTCCCATATCATGACATCGTAATCATCATCCCGTCACACCCGCCACGGCCACACCCACATTAGGGGGGTGCTGCAATATGAAAGACATCACCTCATGATGCTGATACCAATTGCAAAATACCACTTCTATATAAGCCCACAACTCCGTGCTATTGTCAAGGAGGTGTTGTTTTGCATATAGGGGACATCCGCTGCCACAAGTCCTTGCTAACCTCACTGTTAAAGCAAGTTGTGAGGCACTTGGGTGGTGCCTTGCTACACTTCACCATCAATGTCGTCATTGCCATGGTCCTCCCCCACCCCCAGTAGATCTGCGTATGCTTGTGCTGTGCCTTATTGCTCAAGCACATGGCTCCCAGGCCGCGAGACCCTGCACGGACCCTTGGGCTGAATGGGCACAGCTCATGTCCACTTCACCCACGGCTGAACTGCGGTGTTTGATGTAGGCCGCCTTGGTGGCCTTCTAGGTGGTGTCCTAGGCACCCCTGTCTCCCCTTACCCTTAGCCTAATCACAAGGCTGGTTGGCTATAGGCCGCAACACATCGTTGAGTTAATGACTTCAATTCACATGAGGATGACATTAGAACATCAAAATGCAGCATCGAGATGTGACATTTGTGAGGTTGTGATGTCATTGGTTGTGTTGGCCGCAGGGTAAACGGCTGTTCTTGCTTAACTTGGCTGAGCAAATGAGCTCCACTGTTGGCAAACAACAACCGCAGTGGTGGGCAGACCCGCCTTACTTTACGGTGAGCACACTCAATAGCCCGTTTATGACCCAAGGTCAGTTGCTGGGCGCTACGAACAAATACTGTATTGAAGCAAGAAAGTCGTCGTGGTGCAAGTAGCTTCATCTTATTCACGAGGGATCTATGATCATCGATTATGCCATTTGATTCCAGTCTGACTACCATGTGTCATGAGCACAACTAGTAGGTCCGTTGCTCCTAGACACACTTTTGTACAATGCGCAAACGTTACCCCACAAACATGTTGCATACATGTTGCATACAAACATGTTGCGTAATGTGCACGCAGAAAGAAGGATCGGATCATATTGGAGAGCTTGTGTGGGGCGTACTAGCACCTTCTCACACCGATGGCAATGCCACGGAGTAATTGACTGATGTAACATGTCGAGCTCACTGCCTGATGTACGAGATGCTGCGGCTTAGGCTCAACAATAGATGGCTTGGAGTTCAAGAAGTCCCTAACTACATGCCAGTACTCTCTTTCTACGCTAATTTGGTGCATAGACAACCCTAGTTCGTTTCGGCGACGATAGCAATAATGGTTTACACAACTCCCCCTGCTCCAATCATCATGGTTCTCGTCATCACCATCATCACACACCTCGCACAAGCAACCCAGGGACCAGTGCTAGCAATGGTGCAGTACTAACTCCAACACCTGCAACCCACTGGGACAAGCGGACAGAAGCAGTAGCAACAACCGCAACCACCACCCCGTTGCCCCCGTTCAGTGTCACCCAACACGGCGCGGGTCCTATATTACCGTATACCGTGCTTACCGTACTTACGATGAGGATGACTGCAACGTCGGAACATTTTCGGGGTTGTAAACAACCGAGGCTGAAGCAGTTCTTAGTGAATGCTCGGGACCGACCCCAGAGGCCGGGTTAGGGTTAGGGTTAGGGAGGGGAGGGGTGGGGGGGATGAGGGGGGTGGGGGGGGCATGAGTTCCGTATTAGCAGGGTCAGCTCTGCCGAACAATGTGGTGAAGGAGGAGCGTAGCTCAGAAGGGTTTCAGACAGGGGCCTGAACCCACCATCACCCTCCTCTGTGATCTATAAACACTTGGAACCAGGCTGGCTTACGTGGTATTTGCGTCATTCTGTGTGCATGCTGTGAGGAGCTCACCGCGTCGAGAGGGTCATGTAGGCGGGCTTGGCTGCACACCCATTCCTGGGGTGGCTGGATGTCACTTTTTTAGGCGCTTATGGCCTCAAGATGGCCCATCTGGTGTTGATGTCATTGGGCTCCACATCAAGCGAGGTGGCCTGCAGCCCCACCCAGCTCAAGGGCTTAAGCGCCCGCCTTGGTAGACATGGGACACTAGTAGCCTGCTGGGAGGAGAAGTCCAGGGCGCCTGGGGCTGTTGCTGCTGCTGCTGCTTCTGCCGCTGCTATTGTTGCTGCCGCTGCCGCTGCACATTGTCGTGCACACATTGACTGCTGTGATCCGAGCGAAGGCAATTTTGTGGCAAGACTCCGTTTTCTTGTGTTGCGCGTCAAGAACCCACGACGCCATGCTTCGCTGATTGTTGCTGTCAACATCAATGTCACGGCTGCGGCTGCTGCTATTGATCCAGGCGGCTCGGGCAGCTGCCACGGCTGCCGTGGTGCACCACCTTGTGGGAGCCTGGAGGGGATGAGGGAGAGTGGTGGGTGGTAGGTGATGGGGTTGGGTGGGCTGGGCTGGGCTGGGCTGGGCTGGGCTGGGCTGGGCTGGGCTGGGCTGGGCTGGGCTGGGCTGGGCTGGGCTGGGCCCAGTCCTGTGAGCCTGTGCCTGGCCCGTGACATTATGGGTGCAAGGGCAGTCGACTTTGCAGGGTGCAGGGGCGCTGTGGGTGCAGGGGCAGTCGACCCCGGCTTACCAGCCCACTGATGTGTTGAGCGCCACGCCCAACTGCTGCCCACCAGTAGGACCCTGCCTGCCTTGCACTCAGCCGACCTCTGGTCCCAGCGCTGCCCTCCTGGCCCTGACCAGCAGCAACAGCAGCAGCAGCTGTTCCTGAGCAAGGTGCATGAGGACGCTGCCACCACATGCACTAATGCAGCAGCGCTCGCGTCCCGCCCCTCCGCTGGCGCCGCCACCACCATCAGCAGCGACGAGAGTGGCATGAGGGAAGCTGGCACATCAATTGCAGTAGATGTAGAATATGGCGGCGGTGGCGGTAGCAGCGGTGGCAGAGGGTCTGGGGCAGGGCAGGCTCTGCCTGAGCAGATGCTGGCCAGCTGCCGCAGCCTGCACCTGCCTAACCTGAGCAGTGCCGAGGTCACGGGGCTGGTGGGGGACAGCAGCAGCAGCTACAGCCGGCAGCAGCTGCACCCCCCCGTGCACGCCCTGGAGCCCTCACACGCCTAGCCCTGTGCTGTCGACTTCCTTGTGGCGGGGCAGGCCTCGGAGGAGGAGGGTCAGGAGCTGGGCGCAGAGGGCAGGCAGGGCTGGGGGGATGGCCGGTATGCCTGCTGCAAGGAAGGAGGACAGGGCTGCTGCTGACGGGGCCCTAGTCCCCAAACACACTAACCCCTCCAGCTTCCACCCACCCCCATTCCTGTAGCCTCACCCCACCCTGGCAGCCCAGCTGGAGGCGCTGGGTAGACTGAGTGGACAGGGTGGACAGGCAGCCCCTGGCCTGCTGCTACCCAGGTGTCCAGTGGGGGTGGGGGTGGAGATGTGTCGTGGGGAGGCTGGTGTGGAAGGGCTGCGTCTTGAAGGGTGTGGGGGGCAGGTAAGTGCAGTGGCACGGAGGGGCTGGTTCAGGCGGCAGTGGGCAGCCTAGTTGAGAGGGACCCGCAGGCCTTGACTTCTCATCTTGTTGGCCGCAGGCCTTGGTGGCGGGGTCAGTGGCCTCCAACCAGGCGGTGGAAGGCTCTCTCCCCCGCTCCCAAAGGTGACCGGCCGCACCCTATGCCATGCAATGGCATGGCGACTGCTGGTACGCGCTGCATGCAACACAAGGCCTTCACTGCCCTGCCCTGCCTGCCCTGTGCTGTAATGCAACGGCATGGGGCAGGGGGAGGTGTATGTCACGCTCATCGCACTGGGTGCTGCAAGCAACTCCAGAACCTGGCCGCCTACCAGCCTGCCTGTGAGTGTTGTCACCTGGCTGGAAGGGGCTGCTGTTGCACTGACATGAATTTGTGATGCTCATGACGCAATGTGCCCCGGCTTAGTCTGCAACCTCTGACCCACACTCTGCTCTGCCCAACCACCACCTGCCCTGGCCTGCCCACCCACCAGGGTTATCGCCGTAATGGAGGGCTAGGTGTCAGTCCTGGCAGAAGCCAGCAGCGGTAAAGCAGCTGGGTGTGGCAGAGCCGTCCTTCCTACTCATCTAACCTCCTGCAACCTTAGGCTTACAACACCAGCAGCAGCACCAACAGCAGCAGCAACACCATCATCACCACAGCTCAGCCCCCCCCCCAAATCAAGGTTCACCGCCCGCCTCCTGCTTCACCCACACGGCCCTCCTGCCCATAACACCTTCACCTCAGCCCTGCCCATGCATGCCCTTTACCCCCATGCCGTCCATGGCAGAGCTGCAGCTGGACGGGGTCCTTAGCACCAGGCCCCAGCTCATGCAGCTGGCAGCCGCCTTGACCCGGCTACAGGGCAGCTGCAGCCGGGCCACACCAAGCCAAGCTTCCCTGCCAGCGTTGGCCACCATGAGTTCGGATTCGAGTGAAAAAATGAATTCAAAATCAGTTTCAGTTGCAAGCTCGGATCACCGCGCTGCAGTAGCCACAGCGTGTCTTGCAGGTGCCACTCTGTCCGACTTGATGCTGGGCTAGAAGGGGGAGGGGGCCAAAGCGAGGGTGGGGGAGGGGGCCGAAGGGAGGGTGGGGGAGGGGCCCAAAGCAAGGGAGGGGGAGGGGGCCAAGGGGGGGGGGTGTAGTGGACATGCGCAGCATGGGCGGCTTGCATCTTTTAAACTGACTTGCATGTCTGATCTTTAGCGAATTGAGTACTTGTTCTTTTCTATCAGTGGATGCTTCTGTTGTTCTCTGTGCAAGGTGCTCCGAACCTAGGCGGATGCACCGAGCACAGAAGTTCACAGTTTACGTACACCTTTTCCCTTTACACGTGGATGACTAAGAATGTGAATGGTGTTGAGTACTTAAGGCTCTGTGAGGGCAGAGACAGGTACCTTGGCTCAGAACTCTATCTGACCCCGGGTCCTGTCTCGTTCTCCCGCCCTCACATGTAAGCCGTGCTCTGTTTGTCATCTCTGCTATGTTGTAACCCTGGCTCAGAACTCTATCTGACCCCGGGTCCTGTCTCGTTCTCCCGCCCTCACATGCTCCCTGGTCTCAGCTCCGTTACATTGGTGCCCTCAATCGGGAACCGCAGTGCTCTCCCTCGTATCCACCGTTCCTCTCTCCCACTCCGCATTCTCACCGCTAATCCCGCGCCGCCATGAACGCGGAAGAGATCGCTTAGATGCAACTATATCTATTCTCGGAGCAGCAGGCCACAATCCAGCGGCTGGAACAGCAGCTCGCGCAACTGTCCCTGCAGCAAACCACTCCGGCGGCGCCCACTCCAGCTCCTGCTCCTGCTCCTCCTCCTCCTCCCGCTACTGCCCCTCAGCCGCGCATGCCTCGCCCCAACCCGCCTTCCACCTTCTCAGGGAGCCGCACCACGGATGTGGCGGCTTGGCTATTCGCAGTGGACCTCTTCTTCACAATCTCCGAGCTGACGGACGCCCAACGGATCGTCTACGTCGCCACCCTCCTCTCCGGCCATGCTCTCCTGTGGTACCGCAGCAGCGTCAGCTCTTTCACCTCCTGGACGTGCTTTGTCGCTGCGTTTGAGCGGCAGTTCGCGCCTGTCAACCGGCTGCGCCATGCAAGGGACCGCTTGGCAGCTCTCACCCAAACGAGCTCCGTGCGGCGGTACCTTGGCGAGTTCACAGCGCTCTGCCTGGAGGTCACGGACCTCTCGCCCGCCGAACAGCTCGACCGGTTCATCCGGGGCCTCAAGCCCTCAGTGCGGCGTGAGCTGGAGCTGCGCGAACCAACCTCCTTCTCCGAAGCCTCCACCATCGCGGATCGGGTGGACGCCATCTCCTATTCCACCTCAACCTCCCGCTCCTCCTATCGCCCTCCCTCCACTCCCCGCCCTCCCCGCCCTGAGACTGCCGCGGTGCCCATGGAGCTGGACGCCATGCTCCACACCAGCCCAAGCCGCAGCCGTGGCACTCGTCTCTCTGATGCTCAACGTGCGGCTCTGCGGGACAGCAAGGCGTGCTTCTACTGCCGCAAGACGGGGCACACCATGAAGGACTGCCCCATCCGCCCTCCCCGCCCAAACGTCAGCAGCGGTCCACGGAAGGGGGACCGCCGCTAGACGTCGCCTTCCGGACCCTCCCACCACCCCCTCCCACCACCCCCTCCCACCCCCTCCCACCCCCTCCCACCCCCTCCCACCCCCTCCCACCACCCCCTCCCACCCCCTCTCACCACCCCCTCCCAGCCCCTCTGCTTCTCCACCTCCTCTCCTTGTCCTCCCCGGTGCGCTCGTCCCCACCGCGCGCCTTACTTCCTCCTCCCTACCCCTGCACCCTCCTACCCTGGTCATCATTCCACCTGCCAGCCGTACACTGGTAAGGTGGACACTGCTGGCCGGCCCTCCCTGCAGGTTGTCAGGTCCATGCCCTTACCCCTGCAGCATGTTAGACCTGCTGGCAGCATTCTGAAGCGGCCTTCTGTGGCTGGCTCCACGCCACCGGGACGACCTCGTAAGGTCGTGCGGTTCTCCCTGCCCCTACCTGCAGCTCTAGGTGGCAGCCCTCCTCGCTCTCCCCAGCCTGGCCGGACAGCCCGCCCAGCTGTGTTGCATCGTGCCAATGCTGATGCACCTGCCTTCCTCCATGTCAACTCCTTTGCCGTGCTGGCTGTTCAGGACCAGCCGCCGGCCGATTCTCTCGCTCCCCGGTCCTTATCTCCTCCCCCTGCCCCTCCGTGTCCCCCTCCTGCTCCTTGTCCTTCCCGCACCTCCCCGCCCACTCCCACTCCCACCCCCACCCCTTCCCCCGCTGCTGCGCCCTCCCCCATCGTGCTCACTTCCCTGTCTGCCAGTGGCAGCAGCCCATCTTCAGAGCTGATCATCCTCCATGGCACCTTTGCTGGTCACCCAGCCAGGTTCATGGTGGACAGCGGCGCCACCGGCAACATCGTCAGCCAGCAGTACCTCATGCGCAATGGGCTGCACTTGGCTACCACCCTCTCCCCCCGTCGCCTCCTCCTCCCAGGCCCTAAACACACTACCCTACCCACCTACACCCTCCCACCGTGCTCCATCCGCATGGGTACCTACCGCGATCGCTTACAGCTCTCCATGGCAAACATCCCCAACCCCTCCTTTGACATCGTCCTCGGCAAGCCGTGGCTGGCAGCCAAGAACCCGTGTGTGGACTGGATCAACAACGTCGTACGCCTAGAGCACGCCGGCTCCACCCACACCCTGACCCCACCCCCACCCACCCCACTCCAAGCGGATCAGCTGAACCTGCTGTCGGCGCCACGCTTCCGGCGGGCAGCGCGGCATGATGAGGTCTTCATGGCCCTGCTCACCCAGCAGCCCAACCCCTCTACCTCACCCTCTACCTCTACCTCTTCCTCCACCCCTGCCCCTGATCCACCCCCTCTCCACCCCAAGGCGGCAGCACTGGTGCAGCAGTACCCCACTGTCTTTCCCAAGGAGCTGCCTGCAGTCCAGGACATGCCCCGCCGCTCCGTGGACCACACCATCCATCTCACCGGCCCTGCCCCCTCCCCCCGTCCGATCTACCGCATGTCGCAGCCAGAGCTGGACCAGCTGAAGAAGCAGTTGGACGACCTCCTGGCCAAGGGTTTCATCCGGCCATCCACCTCCCCCTTTGCTGCCCCTGTGTTGTTTGTGCGCAAGAAGGACGGCAGCCTGCGCCTCTGTGTGGACTTCCGTGCCCTCAACCAGCAGACCCTCAAGAACCGTTACCCCCTCCCCCGCATCGATGATCTGCTGGACCAGCTGTCAGGTGCCCAGGTCTTTTCCAAGATCGACCTCCGGTCTGGGTACCACCAGATCAGGGTGGCTGAGGACGACATCCCCAAGACCGCCTTCCGCACCCGGTACGGGCACTATGAATTCACTGTCCTCCCCTTTGGCCTCTGCAATGCCCCAGCCACCTTCCAGCAGCTGATGAACGATGTCTTCAAGCCCCACCTGGATGACTTTGTGCTTGTCTACCTGGACGACATCCTTGTGTTCTCCAAGTCAGCCGCTGACCACGAGCGCCACCTCCACCTTACCCTCTCTCTCTTGCGGCAGCACCAGCTGTGCGCCAACCTGGCCAAGTGCGCATTCTGGCTGGACACCGTGGACTTCCTCGGCCACATCGTCTCCGCCGCCGGCATCCAGCCAGACCCCACCAAGGTCAAGGCTGTGCTGGACTGGCCTGCCCCACAGGACAAGCACCAGCTACGGTCGTTCCTCGGCACCGCCAACTACTACCGGCGTCTCCTACACCACCATGCCCACCGTGTTCTCCCTCTCACCGACCTGCTGCGTGATGAGCAGCCATGGCGTTGGGGCGAGGCTGAGCAGCGTGCCTTTGCCGACATCAAGGCAGCCATGGCCAGCTCCCCCGTCGTGCGTCCCCCTGACTTCTCCCTCCCCTTCACTGTCAAGACTGATGCCTCCCTCTTTGCCATTGGTGCCGTGCTTACCCAACAGGACTCCTCCGGGGCCGAGTACGTGGTGGCCTACGAGAGCCGCAAGCTCAACCCGGCTCAGGTCAACTACCCAGCCCATGAGCGTGAGCTCCTGGCTGTGCTCCATGCCCTCACCACCTGGCGCCACTACCTACTGGGTCGTCCCTTCATTGTGGAGACTGACAACAGCGCCACCACCCATGTGCTCACCCAGTCCAACCTCACCGGGCGCCAGATGCGGTGGACCCAACGCCTTGCGGAGTTCGACATCACCTTTGTGCACAAGGCTGGCAAGCACCACACCGTGCCAGACGCCCTCTCCCGTCGCCCTGACCACCAACTCACCTCCCTCTCCATCGTTGACCCTGACCCCTCCTTCTTCTCCACCTTTGACCGCCATGCGCCCGAGGACCCGGCCTACCAAACAGCCCTGTCCCAGGCCCTCTCCCCTCCTTCACCCTCCAGCCCTACCCACCTGCAGGTCATTGAAGGCCGCCTCTACACCACCTCCACCCCTCCCCGCCTCTACATCCCCTCCTCCCCTCTCCGCGCCCAGCTGTTGCATGAAGCCCATGACGCCCACACCGCTGCCCACCTAGGGCGTGCCAAGACTCTGGAGCGGCTGCAGCGTCACTTCTATTGGCCGCAGATGCACAAGACCGTTCAAGAGTACGTGCGCACATGCGACAAGTGCCAGCGCAACAAGGCCACCAACCAGCGGCCCCCTGGCCTGCTACAGCCCCTCCCCATCCCCTCGCGCAACTGGCAGCAGGTCAGCATGGACTTCATTGGGCCCCTTCCAGCCACTCCCCGCGGCCACACCATGATCTTCACCGTCGTCGACAAGCTCAGCAAGATGATCCACCTCATCCCCACCACCACCACCGCCACCGCCCAGGACACCGCCCGCCTCTTCTTTGACCACATCTTCAAGCACCACGGCCTGCCGGAGGCCATCATCTCTGACCGTGACCCTAAGTTCACATCTGACTTCTGGACCTCCCTCTTCCACCTCACCGGCACCCGGCTCCTCCTCTCCTCTGCCTACCACCCCCAGACCGACGGCCAGACAGAGCGCGCCAACCGCACCGTGGAGGACATGCTGCGGCCCTACGTCAACGACCACAAGTCTGATTGGGACCAGCACCTTGCAGCCGTGGAGTTTGCCTACAACAGCTCTGAGCACGTTGGCACCGGCTTCACCCCCTTCTACCTCAACTACGGCCAACACCCCACCACACCCTCTGCTCTCTTGCTCCCCCCTCCCACCCTTGTGCCCAGCCAGGCAGCTGAGGACTTCGTCACCTCCATGCGCAACAACCTTACCGCCGCCCGCTCAGCCTTGCAGCGCTCCATTGACACCCAGAAGCTGCATGCTGACCAGCACCGCCGCCATGAGGAGTTTGAGGTCGGTGATCTGGTGCTGCTCAGCTGTGCCAACCTGAACCTGCAGACTGCTGTCAACAGCGCCAAGCTCCAGCCTCGCTTTGTGGGGCCCTTCAAGGTCCTGGCCAAGCACTCCCCAGTCTCCTACAAGCTCGACCTCCCTTCCTCCATGCGTATCCTCCCCACCTTCCACATCAGCCGCCTACGGCCCTACCTTTCCTCCTCCTCTTTCCCTGAGCGCGCCGTGGAGCTTCAGCCTTCGCCCGTGATCATCGATGGCGAGGCGTACTTCACGGTGGAAGCCATCCTGGGTCGTCGCTGGAACGACGCGCAGCACGCTTTTCAATACCTCATCAAGTGGGCTGGCTACGATGACTCCTTCAACTCCTGGGAGTGGGGCCCAGCACTCGCGCAGCAGGACGCGGTCGCCGCCTTAATCCGGGACTACACCGCCCGCCATCATGCCCCGGTTGACGACGACCCTGCCTGCCAAGTCTGCGCCAGCCGTTCACCGCGGCCTCCGATGTTGCTTTGTGATCAATGCGACAAGGGTTTTCACATCACGTGCCTGTCACCCCCACTTCGTTCTGTGCCTCGTGGTGCCTGGCTCTGTCATCAGTGCAAGCAAGCTAAGGCTCCTAAGAAGCGCAGGTAGCATGTTTAGAGGCTAAACATCTTTTTTCCAGGGGGGGTGAATGTAGTGGACATGCGCAGCATGGGCGGCTTGCATCTTTTAAACTGACTTGCATGTCTGATCTTTAGCGAATTGAGTACTTGTTCTTTTCTATCAGTGGATGCTTCTGTTGTTCTCTGTGCAAGGTGCTCCGAACCTAGGCGGATGCACCGAGCACAGAAGTTCACAGTTTACGTACACCTTTTCCCTTTACACGTGGATGACTAAGAATGTGAATGGTGTTGAGTACTTAAGGCTCTGTGAGGGCAGAGACAGGTACCTTGGCTCAGAACTCTATCTGACCCCGGGTCCTGTCTCGTTCTCCCGCCCTCACATGTAAGCCGTGCTCTGTTTGTCATCTCTGCTATGTTGTAACCTTGGCTCAGAACTCTATCTGACCCCGGGTCCTGTCTCGTTCTCCCGCCCTCACATGCTCCCTGGTCTCAGCTCCGTTACAGGGGGGGGGGGTCGAGGGGTCGTGGGAGGTATAGGAGGCGAGTAGGGTAGTCAGTGACGTCATGAGTGAGAGCCATGGGGCCCAGCCCGGGCATGCGGAAGCACCGCCAGCGGCTGCGCCAGCACACCTTTCTACAGGGGTGCAGCAACAAGTGTGACGCGAGGGAGCTCACTCTCAGCCCGGCCCGCCTGAGGCGCGCAAGGAGGCCAGCCGCAATGCAAGCCAATATTGAACAATTACCATGCAGGCATCAACAGAATATGGCACAAAATGTGCAAGCACCAGGACGTGTTAAGGTCCTCCACTCCTCCATCGCGGCGTGCCTATCAAGAACCGTGCTGGATTCAAGCGACGACACTGTAGCGCCCATAGAGAGGACATACAGTTGATTAATCTAGGCTTACACTCAGAACCAGGGGTCGCATTGATCAAAGATATCAATGAGGCCAGCTGTCACAGCCTACAAGACTTTTAACTTAACCCACACTCAACCAAACAACTCAGACTGTACGCTGTTGTGAACGTTGCCCACTATACAAGCGGCCCGCCAGCGCATGCATACCTCCGCCCTAAACATCGACTATGCTGGCAACCTACCCCTACACTAGTTATGTAATCGTGGCTGGGATCACCCACCCACCGCATTTTGTGTATGCATTGAGTGAGCATGGGTGATGACTAGGTGGTTTGGTGAGATGGTGTTCACGTCTGTGTGCACGCACAACTATGTTTTGGTGCGGCGCACAGCTGGTGGCGACAAGGGCTGGCGCAGGCATGAGCAGGCAGCACTATTGAGGATCACGAACAAAAGACACTCCGTAGGTCAGGCCCAGCCCCAGCCGGCTCACCATGCGGAGCGTGGTAGCGCGGCCCATGCCACGGGCTGAACACTGCAGCCCCTGCCTCCCCCGGCCTGCGTCTACAGGCGGAGCGGCACTCTGGCATTGAGACAGACCCCACTGCTCTGTCACAGACAAAGACGCTGCTGCTACCGCTTCTGCCCCAACGCCATTGCCTCGGCCTGTTTCCCTAGCATTGGAGCTGTTGTGCACCCCTACACCGGCGCATGCCTGCACCCTGTCCAATGCTTGTTGCTCCTGTGCAGCCTGATGCAGCCCCCTCTGGCATGAGGAGCCCCCTGTGGGTGAGGAGTTGGGGGCAACCACCAAGGGTGCCGCCAACTCTTTAGAGCCTGAGCCTGCAGACGCAGCCTCACCCTTCTGCTGCCTGCACCCCATGTCCTGGTCATGCCTGTCTGCTTTGTCTCCACCCCCTCCATGTATTCCCTTTAAGACCAGCTACTCCCTGTCTTTCCTGATATGATGCATGCGTCATGCCCTACATTGCATGCGTTGCGCCCGCACAGCTCCCAGCCCTGAGGGGCAGGCTCAAGAGGTCCCGGCCAGCTCATGTTGCAGAGCATGCGCCCATGGCTCCATTCCTCCCAAGTAGGGTAGGCTACTGGACCCACTGCAGAGAGCGCGCTGGGTGCTGAGTGCGCTGCTGTGGCAGCAATGAGCTATAAGCAGTGCATGGGGAGCTGGACTGGTGCAGCTACACCCTCGCTTGCTGCTAACAGCAGGGGCTGGGGGGCCCTGCCAACCACACAGCTACCCAGGGCAGCGCAGCCAGAGCCTGCCTGCATGGCTGTCCCACACCCTTTGAGGGGGCCTGGCTGGCCCCTACTGTTGCTGTGCTGTGCCAGGTACCAGGCTGGCATCAGGTTTCACACGTGCCAGGCAGTCGGGGCGCCAGTCCTCCCAGGCCGTGACTCTGCGGCTGCAGCAGGTGCCCAGACATGAGCTGCGCCAGCTGGTGCAAGGCCTGGTGAAGCCTGCTGGCTTGGCCACTGACACTGCGGGTGCTTCTGCCCTGCCACCTGAGGCTTCCTGCCTTGCACTGGCATTGGGTGCTGCTGCAGGTGCTGCTGCTGAGCCTCCCCTGCCGCCAGCTGCTGCTGCTCCCTTCCTGCGCCTTCCTGCTGCCTGTACACTGGCAGCCCATTGAGCTGCAGGGATGGTGGCGGCCGCAGCTCATCATGGCTGTGCCCCTGCTGTGCCACGGGAGGGATTTCCACTACGCCTTGACCCTGAGCCTGATCAGGTGGCGGAGGCTGCCAGGCATCGCTGCCCTTCACGGTACCGCGGGAGGGCAATGGCCAGGAGCTGCTGCTAGGCCCCAGCTGCCCTCTGCATACCCCCTGCTCCTGCTCCCCAGCAGCTGTTGCCAGCCAGGCCAGCTGGTCCGGCAGCTGCAATGCAGTCGCCGTCTGATTCGCTAAGAGGGAGGACCTCCGGCCAGCCTGCCCCCGAGGCAGGCTGACCTGTGGTGCTGACTGACTGAGCGCCATGAGCTGCAGAGCCAGAGGCAGGCCGCTGACTAGGCCTAGTGCGGACGGATGTGCCTCGAGGGCAGAGGGGAGGCACGGGGGAGCTCCAGCACCGTCCCATGCGCCCCAGGCCTGGCTGGTCAAGGCTGGTGCAGCAAGCCATGCCGGGCTGCCGGTGCCGCCTGCCCAGCCTGCACCTTGTGGCCCCAGGGAGGGCAGCAGGGAGGGCTGCAGGGAGCCACAGGGGGCCGCCACAGCCCAGGAGGGGTCGGCTGGGGGTGAGGTGTCCATGCGGGCCAGGAGGGCGGCCAGGTCTAAGGGCACCTGCTTGTCCCGCAGCACCCACACGTTCTTGCGCTTGTCGCTGTACACCTGGGCATGCAGGAGATGGGGCAGGGGTAGGGTTGGTCAGGTGAGGGTCAGGGTGAACCCTGACCCCAGGCAGCACCAGGCTGGCAGGGCTCCACAAGTGGCTACCCAGGTCAAGAGCAGTCCACCCAGCACCTGCTCATATGACAGCCGCACATCCGTCCCTCCCCTCACCTCTCTACCTCCCACCACCTGCCAGGCGGCCAGCAGCGCAGCATCCTGCAGGCTGGCGCCCTGGCTCTGACTCCTGGCCTGACGGCTGGCTGGTAGCCCTGGTGGAGGAGTGGTCTGCAGCGCTGCCAGACCCTGCTGGCTGCACAGCGCTGCCTGCTCAGAGCAGCCAGAGCCGCGGGTGCCGGCAGTCAACACAATGCTGCCAGCATCGTCTGCTCGCCCTGCACACAAGCAGCAAGCAGGCGCTGGACCTGGGCTGATGCAACAGCAGCATGCGGCAGTGTGGAGCTGATACAGACACCCCCTGGCCTTGGCCTCTCAGGGGACTGGCCATGAAGCACAGCCCAGGCCCAGGGCCGCAGCCACACATATGAACATTCCTGGCTGGCCACCACGCTGAGCTGCTGCAGCACTCCTGCTTTTGTGTTGCACCCTGCCATGCCCGGCCCCTGGCCCTGCCTTGCTGCACCACAGCCTGCCCCCAGGCCCTGCTCAGAGCCACCCTTCGTACCTGCAGCGCACATGCTGGCCTGCAGCAGCGCCTCTGCCCCCACAGACGCCGCCAGGCGCATGCCACTGGGGGTCAGCAGCGTGTCGAGCGCCTCCCCACTGGGTGTGGTGGCTCCGGGGCTCACCAGCGCCTCCCCTGCGCCCGGCTCCTGGCCTGCGGCCTCCGCCACCTGCAACTGTGCGTCGTGACAGCCCCACACAGCCACGCTGCCTCACTGCAGGCCGGGTACCACCTACTGAAAGTGTGCAGGCAGGCTATGCTTGTGCAGGCAGGCCATGCAGTGCCGTGTCTGCTGTGCTGCCTGGGCGGCCCTGACACCTGGGCCGGTAGACTGGAATGCTGTGCAACGGCACCCCACCAACATCAGGGGCGGCACCTGAGCACGCAGGGTAGGGATCAGACCCTGGCAGGCCTCACCCTCAAGTTGTACTTTGCATGCAGTGGGCGAGCCAGAGGCGCAGCATGTCCTTCTGATCCTCCCGGCCCTACAGAGGTGGGTGCTGGAGCTGCCATGGTGCCTGCCTCACCAGCCCTCTGCGAGTGCAGGTGCGGTTGCGCTGGTTGCTGCGCCTGCTGGGCCGGCTGCTGTGACGGCTGCATCCCACCCTGGCTGGCGGTGCCTGGCTGTGAGGTGCGCTGAGCTGACCCAGCCTGGGCTTGCCACGATGGCTGTGGGTGTGCTGCCGGGAAGTCCCAGCTCATCATCGCCGAGTTGCCTGGATGGCCTGCCTTGCTGCCACTGCCAGTGCGCGATGCAGGCTGCGAGGGACGCAGCTGGCCTATGGGATTGCAGGGGGACCCCTGCACTGCCTGGCTGCCATGCATTTGCTGCTGCTGGCGATGCTGCTGCATTGCTTGTCCTGCATATACGCCATTGCTTAGCCCTGAGCCTTCGCCTGTGCTATTGGCTGGTTTAAGCTGGCCTGTTGCTGTGCGTTTGCTGCCCTGGACGGGGGTGGGCTGGCCATTGGAGGAGGCTGAGGGTGCAGAGCCCTGAAGCACCCTGGCGGACAGGGAGAGCGCGTTGCTCAGCGCCAGGCTGGGCTGGGCCATGGGGGCGCTGGATAGGGTCATGCCGCCTGGGGCCAGCTCAAAGCCCCTCAGTGCAGGAGAACTGGTGGCCAGCTCAGCTGGGAGGTTATGGGCGACACGCTGCGTCATGCGGGGCACCGGCTCTTGAGCAGCAGGGGCTTGTGCTGGCTCTGGAGGTAGGAGGGAGGACGTCATCAGCTGCTGCTGCTCGCGCTGGTCTACCTGACGGTCCAAATCATCTTCCTTGGGGTGTGCCATAATCTGCAGGCCAGCCAGCACGATAGCTATCACTGGCTGGTGGAATACAAACGGTAGGACAGCAACCACTCATGCTACTGCCTTTTGCATCTCTTTATGCTTGCCAATACCAGGTCATGCCTCAGGCCATACCTCAGTGGCATGCTTTGGCAGATGAGGTAGGCCTGCCGCCTCACGCATGTATCGGAGGTGATCTGGTTGCAGAGCTGAGCGAAAGCCTGGCGAGGCATATGACCAAGAGGTGCCCTTGTCATTGACAACAAACATGAACACCTGCAGGTAGATGGGCAGCAATACTTACTAGTTAGCCTCGCAACCATTGCTGTGGTAGAATACGACGCTAGGGCTGCTAACATCACACCTTGGCATCGGTGAGCTTGTACAATTGGTAAGCCTACATAGCAGGTGTTCGGCGAGGATGAAGATGCGTGCCTGAGAGCTCAATTAGGTTCAGTTGGCACGTACCTTCAGTACAATGCCGCGCTTGCGCTTGGAGAAGGCCTGCCGTTTCTGGTCGGAGCCCTTCGAGCGTCACCAGCAGGCAACTGCACTGAGCTGTGTCATCCACTGGGCGGCAGGAAGATGTGCACCCACCACCGGTTTCTGAGTAGCTTTCCGCCTGGGCTTGCTCTTGTAATCAGCGTCTGGCTTGATGGACCCCAGTAATTGTTCAGCTATGCTTGGGCTATCGTCACTGTCGGAGTCTGAATCAGGCTGGCTGGCGAATGTTACAGAAGCCATCTGCTTGAGCACAGTTCAAGAGGCGGAGTTCCTATTTTGGAGTCGCATGAAGGCTGTAAGGATCTGTACAGGGCTGTGACCACGAAGGAACGAAAGACAGATTGTCGTTTGGTATGCTACGGCAACCGAGCCGTAGTCTCCACTTTTGCTACATGCGACCAACATTTTGCATTCTCTTGGCTTCGTCTGTTCTTCCTTTACATCATTGTGATCTTACCCTTGCATACACGTTGATACGAAGGCTGTGGTTCATTCAGACAGACAGGCACAATGTTGACAAGCCAGAGCTTGAGCAAGTAGTGCAGTCCACGATGTAGCAGTAGTGTTTGTGCGATCAGGATGCATGGTCGGCTGAGGCATAAGTGCTGGTCAGCTGTGACACGTCCTGAGGATGTTTTCAAATATATTTGCGTATCACGTACAGGCCATCCCAGCATGTAAGGTTTGCACCGCTGGGCTCAGCGCATCGCTGTAAGCTCCCTGTCGCATGTTCACTCCTGTAGCCCCAAGTGTAGCATTGAGAAGTCCAGTCGATGTCGTGCGGTATAGTGTCCCCGTGCACATCGCAAATTGCAAGTGAAGCGGCCGACGATGCAGGTCAGGACGTTGACGTTTGTTCCACTGCGTAGCTGCAAAAATAAGCGCGTGTGGCTCACTGACCGTGGACCCGACTGCAACCATGCAGGGTTGCTGCAAACCCGGCCCCCGGTCCAGCCAGGGCGACATCTGGGCTGAAACCACACGTTCAAGCTCTTTTAGGCATAAGGTACGCAATAGAATCGGTTGGACCACCATGCAAGCAACGATTGCACATTGGCAGGGAATCGCACCACATCACATACTATGTGGTGTCAAGGGGCACGGGCGTGGTATTCAGCTACGAAACTGATAGGGGGCGCTGCATTTGGTCACAGTAGTGCATTGCCATGATTTCAGCTGATTGTAAAAATGCAGGCAATTACAGCATAGTATCAAGCCGCAGTGCCGTGAATGATGTCATAACCCAGAAAGTCACCACATGCAACCCTTCCTATGTACACTTTGCAGGTGCATGCCAACGTCCCCACATCCCTACAAAGGGCAAGATGTGCAGGTGTGGGGCGCGCATGTGTTACAAGTAGTTCATTCACAGGAGGACCGTTCGTCTGTGTCCTCAGTGTCGAGTAAGGCAAGTGCATCAAGCAACCCACCTACTGTCCTCGCCGGCGGACCCCTTCCTACCACGCCCCACAATTGCCTCAATTGATGTAGGCTGAGCTTAAGTGTGTTCTGAGGGAATGGTTGTATCATGGAACGGTATCATGGAATGCACACAGGCAAATTAGTAACAGCATATTTGAGATTCAGAGCCTCGGACTTGGTACATAGTCATAAGAGGGCATTGTAAGATTGGGGGTTGAAACGAAAACTCGTGATATCACTCAGGCAAATTAGTGCACATATTTGTCAGCCTATGGGGGTAGTGTTTTTATGCGGTTCGCCTCGAATTGTCCTTGCGACTCCAACGCCACTTGGCGCTCGTTGTAACTTTGAGTGTTTGAGCAGTTGGAGTTAGCTACAGTACTGTAGGGCGCCTACAGTATTGCAGGCATTTGCAGTACCGTACTCTCCCGATCGATTCCCTATCCCGAATCGTTTTTTGTCCTTCGGGAAATCGGGAAAGAGTAAACAATGTAATATTTTGGTCCTTCGGGATGTGGTCAAACAATAAGTTGACCTCGACGAAAGGGCCAGCAATGGACCAGTTTGTGGTCCGGGGCATCAGTGCCGCCGACGCGGCTGCTAATCGGCACCGCGAGCTCCTTATTCACGATGAACAACGCTTCCAGATGTCTCTCGATCGTCAAGCGGCGGTGATTGAGAAGCGACTACCTAGAAGACCTCGCAAGTTGTCTAACTTTGGGCCTTACCCAAGCCGCAACCCTGCCGCATCGCCCAGCACACCTCCTGCTCTGTCACGCACCGGCAAGGCGCATGAGAACTGGTGGCATCCTGCAAGAATTCAGCCCATCCTGAGAGCCGTACCGGCATGCGGCGGTTACAGCCCTGCTGTGAAGCACCTGAAGCTCGTGCAGCCTGACCTCTACAGCAAGCTGGACGAGTCCACTGTCAGGGGGTGGTACCAAAAGGGCTCCCTCACACAGCTAACGGAGCAGGCCCGAGCGAGCCTCTTCCGGGGCGCAGGCCACCATCATGTCCCCACCGCTGGCACGAGAGCCACGCTTGGCAACTACCTCCCTCTAAAGGTGCAAGTGGTTGCTGATATTATTGCTGGTTGCTGCTTCTGATGCTGACCTATGCTAACCCATCATAACCCATGCCGGCCATTCATATAGGTTGAGATCAAAGACCGGCTGAAGGCTCTGCGGGAAGGGGGTGTTGCCTTAAACCATGTGACGGCGCGCAGTATCATGATGGCTATCATCCAGCAGAGGGAGCCCCAACTGCTAGCAAGCAATGGTGGTCTGCTATACCTGTCAGCTCACTTTGTGCGTGACTTCTTGGAGAACCAACTCAATTGGGTGACAAGGTGAGCGACGTCATGTGCAAGCATGTTGGTTCCCGTACATAGCCTTTACAATGTGGGTTCGTGCCGTGCAGGAAAGGGACTGGAGACAGCCAACACCTCCCTGCCAATTGGCAGCGTCTGGTGGATGACATGAACATGCGGGCAGCACTTCTTGTGTTTGCCAAGGGAGTCCCCCCTGAGCTCTTCTACTCCATGGACGAGACCTTTGTGTTCTTTGCCCCCATGGCCGGCAGCACCACGCTCGCCGAGCAAGGCAGCAAGCAGGTGTACGTGGCAGCCTCTGAGCAGAAGAAGGGCATCACAGTGTGCCTCACTGTCAAGGCCTCTAGGCATGTATTGCCAATGCAGCTGATCTACGAGGGCAAGACAGATCTCAGCACCCCCGGTGGCAAGCCGAAGCATGTGAAGGCATGGCAACCCTTGCCAGCTCGAGTGGCAGCAGATGCAGCAGGCCATGATGTCACTGCCACACCGTCCCACTGGGCGACAGAGGACAGCCACAAGCAGCTCTTTGAGCGTGTCCTCTTGCCTGACTACAAGCGCACATGTGCGGCACGCGGCTATGACCTGGATGGTCTGCCTGTTGCACGTTGGCCGGCGATGATCTACCAGCTGGATGTGTACGCCGTGCACAGGAAGAGGAGTGTGCTGGATTGGTTTCTGGAAACCTACCCCTTTGTGCACTTCCTCTTTGTGCCCGCCGGCACCACACCCGTGGCCCAGGTAACTTTACCACCATGGCCGTCATGATGCCCCCTGCTGCTGCTGCTGCTGCTGCTGCTGCGCCCCCTGCTGTTGATGTTGCTGTTGCCCCCTGCTGTTGTTGCTGCTGCTGCTGCTGCCCCCCTGCTGCTGCTGCTGCCCCCTGCTGCTGCTGCTGCTGCCCCCTGCTGCTGCTGCTAGTGTTGCTGTTGCTGCTGGCCCCCTGCTGCTGCTAGTGCTGCCCATGGCTGCTGTTGGTGTCATCACCACCATCATTGCATGGTGATTGCTGTTTGATTACTCAGGTGCTAGACACCGCCATCAACCGCCCTTTCAAGCACAACATCAAGCAAAGCTTCATCCAGGACAGCGTGCAGCAGATCTCGAAGCAGCTGCATGACGGCGCAATCCCAGCCGCAACCAAGCTGGACCTCAGCTCCAGTTATCTGAAGCCACTCAGTTTGATGTGGGCGCTCACAGCCCACCAGCACATCAGTGGCATGAGCGACCTCGTCATCAGCGGCTACAAAAATGCTGGCACTCTCCGTGCGTTTGATGTCAGCTACCAGCAAGCTGCAGTGAGTGAGATGCAGCGTTTGTTCCCAGTGCCGCTCCGTGAGGCCCCACCCGCAGTGCCAGAATCCCTGATGGTGTTCGTTGAGGAGCAGAATGCAGGCGCAGCTGAGGATGATGCAGCTGTGCAACCCAGTGACTTGCATGCAGCGCTACAAGCTCGGCCTGCTGGGAAGCCACTGCCAAGCATGTCCCTGCCTATGGAGGACTCTCCCCTGGTGACCGAACCGGCAGCTGTGCTGAACATCGCATTAATGACAGCTGAAGAGCTGATGAGTGCAGCCTTGCAGCTGGCAAGCACTAGATCAGCTCCTGCAGCCATGAAGCCTGCTGTAGCCAAGGCTGGACCAGCCTTGCGCAAGCGTGGCAGGCCCTTGGGCTCAAAAAACAAACCCAAGCCAGCAGCAATAGGTCCTGCATCAGCCACTCCTCAACGCAAGCAAGTGCGACTGCGCATCACAAGCAGCAGCGGCAACAGTGACAGCAGTGACCTCAACAGCACCGACAACGTCAGCTGTGGTAGCAGCAGCAGCAGCAGCGAGGGGGAGGCGGGCCAGGCTGGGGCAAAGGCTGGGGCGGTGGGCCAGGCCCGGGTGGCAACCAGGGTGGCTACTTTGCCCCGGGGAAGGTCGAGGGAGGTGGGCACGGCTGGGGCAAAGGCTGGGCTCACCAGTCCGGCAAGGGTGGCGACTAGGCTGGCAAACATGTTGAGGGGGGAGGCGGCCGGTCATACACGGGCAGCCGGCCAAGGCGGGGTGCTTGCCTTGGCCAAGGCAGCAGCATGGGTGGCTGCAGGAGCACGCAAGTTTGAATGCTCCGAGGAAGATGATGAGATATGCCGCCACTGCCAGCAGCGGCAGGAGGACCACGACTTTATGAGCGAGGTCCATTGCCCAATGTGACGTGGTCAGGTGATAAGGCCACTAGAAAAGAGGCCACGACAGTTGACTATGTTGATCACATGATTTTTGTAGTGGACATGCGCAGCATGGACGGCTTGCATCTTTTAAACTGACTTGCATGTCTGATCTTTAGCGAACTGAGTACTTGTTCTTTTCTTACAGTGGATGCTTCTGTTATTCTCTGTGCAAGGTGCTCCGAACCTAGGCGGATGCACCGAGCACAGAAGTTCACAGTTTACGTACACCTTTTCCCTTTACACGTGGATGACTAAGAATGCGAATGGTTTTGAGTACTTAAGGCTCTGTGAGGGCAGAGACAGGTACCTTGGCTCAGAACTCTATCTGACCCCGGGTCCTGTCTCGCTCTCCCGCCCTCACAGGTAAGCCGTGCTCTGTTAGGCATCTCTGCTATGTTGTAACCTTGGCTCAGAACTCTATCTGACCCCGGGTCCTGTCTCGCTCTCCCGCCCTCACAGGCTCCCTGGTCTCAGCTCCGTTACATTGGTGCCTTCTCTCTCGGGAACCGCAGTGCTCTTCCCTCGTCTCTCCCACTCCACCGTTCCTCTCTCCCACTCCGCATTCTCACCGCTAATCCCGCGCCGCCATGAACGCGGAAGAGATCGCTCAGATGCAACGCGTATTTTCGGAGCAGCAGGCCACAATCCAGCGGCTGGAACAGCAGCTCGCGCAACTGTCCCTGCAGCAAACCACTCCGGCGGCGCCCGCGCCTGCTCCTGCTCCTGCTCCTGCTCCTCCTCCTCCTCCCGCTCCTGCCCCTCAGCAGCGTATGCCCCGTGCCAATCCCCCCGCCACTTTCTCTGGAAGCCGTACCACGGACGTGGCGGCTTGGCTATTCGCAGTGGATCTCTTTTTCACAATCTCTGAGCTGACGGACGCCCAACGGATCGTCTACGTCGCCACCCTCCTCTCCGGCCATGCTCTCCTGTGGTACCGCAGCAGCGTCAGCTCTTTCACCTCCTGGACGTGCTTTGTCGCTGCGTTTCAGCGGCAGTTCGCGCCTGTCAACCGGCTGCGCCATGCAAGGGACCGCTTGGCAGCTCTCACCCAAACGAGCTCCGTGCGGCGGTACCTTGGCGAATTCACAGCGCTCTGCCTGGAGGTCACGGACCTCTCTCCCGCCGAACAGCTCGACCGGTTCATCCGGGGCCTCAAGCCCTCAGTGCGGCGTGAGCTGGAGCTGCGCGAGCCAACCTCTTTCTCCGAAGCCTCCACCATCGCGGATCGGGTGGACGCCATCTCCTATTCCACCTCAGCCTCCCGCTCCTCCTATCGCCCTCCCTCCACTCCCCGCCCTCCCCGCCCTCAGAATGCCGCGGTGCCCATGGAGCTGGACGCCATGCTCCACACCAGCCCAAGCCGCAGCCGTGGCACTCGTCTCTCCGATGCTCAGCGTGCGGCTCTGCGGGACAGCAAGGCGTGCTTCTACTGCCGCAAGGCGGGGCACACCATGAAGGACTGCCCCATCCGCCCTCCGCGCCCAAACGTCAGCAGCGGCCCACGGAAGGGGGACCGCCGCTAGACGTCGCCTTCCGGACCCTCCCACCACCCCCTTCCACCACCCCCTCCCACCCCCTCCCACCCCCTCCCACCATCCCCTCCCAGCCCCTCTGCTTTTCCACCTCCTCTCCTTGTCCTCCCCGGTGCGCTCGTCCCCACCGCGCACCTTACTTCCTCCTCCCTGCCCCTGCACTCCCCTACCCTGGTCTGCATCCCACCTGCCAGCCGTACA
>JASKMD010000028.1:5443410-5492625 GCA_030144725.1 Haematococcus lacustris | reverse complement strand
TGAATCACGCAGCGGCAGCGCGATGGCATTCGTGAGCTGTCTCAATACAAAGATGGCGATCTATGAAGCCCACCATGGCTCTGTTGGGTGCAGCTCCACGCCCTTGACGCGGTCTGTACGCTGCAAAAGCTGCCTCTGCGACCCAAGGCACAGATTCCTTGTCGACACATCGACAGGTGCGTCTGAGCGCACGTTCAAAGCATTGGGGATAGCTGCACACCTTAATGTCGAACTTGAGGGGCTGCGAAAAGAAAACATCGCGATAGGTTAATTGCTGCAACAATATGGCAGGCAAGTCAACGCATAAGCGATCGCTGTGTACACATCCTTACCATCGCAAAGTGCGCAAAGGAACGAAGCCTAAACTCTATTCAGCGGGATGAAAGGGTAGCCACCCCAGGCTCCTGAACTGCTTAGCAGTCTTGCTGCGAGGCGACAACCTTCTGACCAGCTCCGTGACACGAAATTTTTCATGCTGGTTTTAAGTGTGCATGATACATATCCGTGAAGCACAATGTTTGCCTTCTAGAGTTGAATGAAATGGTACGGTACTAGCTACTAAGTGCATGTGATGGCCCAAACAGTGGCAACACTTAGCTTCCGAAGTTTAGGTGCCAGGACATGGTAGGGATTACACAGCTTCAAGATGCCACACGCCTCTTATGCATCTGAGATCAGATAAGATTGCCACACTGGAGGTTTGTCAACACGGGCTTGTCTTCGGGATGTGCCCATTGCAGCTCTCATATTATACTGGGCTGTGTCTCATCGCACACGGAGCTCAATTGAGGTCGTTTAAAATCAGAGAGGTGTTCAAAAAGGCAGTCCAGTGCATGCTTCATGTATGGCTTGCGATTCCCAGCTCGTAGGCTCTGCGCGACCAGCGTAGAGGACGGCGCCAACGATCATGGTATGTTCACCTTGTGTGCCAAGAATTTGTGCGTTCATTGCGTTAACAGTGGCAGCTTGTTTGTTGCAGATTCATTTTATGCTGCTGATGAGCAGGCAGGGAAAGGTCCGCCTTGCAAAATGGTACACGACTTATTCTCAAAAAGACCGTGGCCGGCTTATCAAAGAAATCACCCCACTTGTGCTCTCACGGCCCCTCAAGCTGTGCAACTTCCTTGACTGGAAGGGTCTCAAGCTCATATACAAGCGATACGCAAGCCTCTACTTTGTGTGCGGCGTGGATGTGGGGGACAATGAGTTGATCACCTTAGAGATCATACATGAATATGTGGAGGTATGGTCATCTGTGTGTGACACCACCCTTACCCTGTTGAAGGGGCATCACGCACAGTGTTCCAACGGAACCGCAGGTGCTTGACAAGTACTTTGGCAATGTGTGTGAGCTAGACCTCATCTTCAACTTCCACAAGGCATACTACATCCTGGACGAGCTGCTGATAGCAGGTGCGCCGGGACACATTGCACAGCCTATTAAACAGCCCCTTGCACAGCCTCTTGTGCAGCCCATTGAGCAGTCCACTGCACAGCCCGTTGTGCAGCTACACGGCTGACAGGGCAGCAGCACTCAATGGCACAGCTCCTAGCACGAAAGTAAGAAAGAAACTAGCGCCGGTGTTCAGCGGCGTTCATCAAGGGAGGAGCTGCTGCCTGTAGCCCAGATCAGCACACAGCATGAGGCATGGGTAGCCTCCTGGCCCTGGGGCGTGCTTGTCGCCAGCAGTGCTGCTGCTGCTGGACAGCCATCACAGCCTGAAGCAGTGGCAGCATAGCCACCAGCGACACCATGCCTTGAGGGCTCTCTGGCAGAGGGCTGATGATGGCCACAGCTCAGCACTGCACTGCACTGCACTGCACTGCCTGTCCCCCTCTCATGGCGGGCCTGTGGTGGGCTGAGGCTCCAGCCAGCATTATGCTGAGGCGCACGGAGTAGCCAGCTGTAGCTGTTCCAACCAGCCTTAGCACCTACCAATTGGGTGACTAGACCAGGTGGAGGGGGGCCATAGGATGGGAAGGGGTAGACGAGGGATGGACTACGGCTGTAAGAATGCATGGAGGGAGAGCACTAACCTAGCCAGACAGACAGTGCCTTGGTTGGGTCACACAACGGGTGACATAGCTCTGCAACTGCTTTGCTGCCAGGGTTGCAAGTCATAGACAGGAACAGCAGCCCCGGCTTGCTCTGGCAAGCACCACAGGGTTGACGTAGCTGGACAACTGCTGGGCTACCAGGGCTGCCATTGACATATCTGTAGAGATCTGGGGAGGCCTGTGATTGCGGCTGAGTACCAAACTCAGTGACCTGGGAGAAGTGGCATGGCCCTAGTGTGGGTCTGGTACTGGCGGAGCGGGTGTTCACCTGCTGTGCTGTCAGGGTTGCAAATTATACTCACAGCCGGCGGAAATCTCCCTTACAATGTGTCTAGTAGCGGCTCGTGCTCACGCCTGAGAACAGGCCCCGGTGACTGGGGACTCTCTGACTGAAGGTCTGGCATGGCAAATCTGGCATGGCAGATGGCATGGCATGGCATGGCTAGCGTGTGCAAGCTTAGATGCTGGTCTGTGTTCCAGGGCCTAGCCTGGAGCACAGCTGGTGGCTTGCTGGTGTGTGTGGCGCCATGGCTGACGTGCTGGCCCTTGCAGGGGAGCTGCAAGAGCCTAGTAAGAAGGCGGTGGCCAAGGCCATCAGCGACCAGGACCAGCTGGTGGAAAACGCCAAGAATGGCGTGGAAGAAGTGCCGCATGCAAGATGACGAGCCCTGACGCTCTGCCCCCTTTCCTGCCCTACCTCCCCACCAGCTCCATGCTGCTACCCTACCTTCCAACCAGCTCCATTCTGCTACCCTACCTTCCCACATGCTGCCTCAAGGACGAGCGTCCCACCCCCCGGAAGACATTAGGACCAGTATGATGCATCGGAACATCAGAGCTCCATGGCTCCATGTCAGCATGGGCTCTGGCGCCTTGCATGGTCGGCATGGTGCATGTGTTGGAGCTGTGGTGAGTGTCGCACAGCTCCTGGTGTGCCTGATGTGTAGGGATGGCCCCGCACCACTGGCCTCAGCCTACGCGCTGTAGTGGCGGCGGCGGCGCTACACAGGGTGTGCAATTAGTCAGGCTAGCGAGAGTGCTGGAGTCAGGCTAGTCAGGGTATCCATGGTTGAGGTGGAGGGGCGGGAGGGGGAGGGGCGGGCGAGACTGGCCGTAGCCCAAGTGCAGTGGTGGTGCAGGCTAGACAGGGTGCTGGAGCGGTGGTGGCGCTGCACAAGGTATCAGGCTAGTCAGAGAGTGCTGGAGTCATGCTCACCATCCTAGCCGGAGGTCGAAGAGGAGGGGAGGGGAGGGGAGGGAGGGGGAGGGAATGGGTGAGTAGTTTGTGGGGGAGGGGGTTGCAGAAGGGCACAGGGCGTGCTTGATGCAGACGGGTCCGCGCTGGTCAGGGTGTGAGCATGCCTGGTGTTGCTCAGGGTGTTCTCAGGGTCTTGGTGGGTGTTGGGTGACGTGCTGATGGGTGTTGCTGGTGGTGCAGTCTATGTAGCTGCGTCACTGCGCTCTGCACTGCTGGTTGCACTGACCCACCACTGCGGCATTCAGCTTCCTGATTGGGAAGGCCTGTGGATGTACACAAGCACAGGTTTGGCAGATGACCTAGACAACGACATGAACCGGCCATTTGTCCAATGGCAGCGCGGGGCACGGGCCGCAGCATATCGACAAGCCGACGAGGACCAGGCAGGCTGGCTAAGGTTAATCACAAACTCACAAACCCGCGAAAAAGGACATGCACAATAGCATACGTCGTATTGTTCACGTGTTGCTGTGCCTGGATTGGCGGTGTCTTTGCATTGTGAATTCCGCAGCTGGTGCTTGTCTTCATGCCAGAAGCTGCATACACATGGACCCGTTCACATACACATGGACCCGTGAACACCCAAGTTATAGGCCCCGTTTCCAATACCGGAGTTGGAGTTGGAGTTGGAGTGCTTGGAGTTGGAGTTGGAGTCCTCGCGGAGTCGCCAGCAGCACTAACCACCAGCCCAACCGCCGACTCCAACTCCGCCATTTCCAACCGCGGAGTCCGGAGTTGGAGTCCGGACTCCAAATCGACTCCGCGGAGTCCCCAGGACTCCAGCCCCCCCCCCCCCCCCGGAGTGCGGAGTTGGAGTTGGAGTCGGACATTTCATGGAAATCCTTAGCTGGCCGGATGATGGTGATGGTGCAGTAGCAGCTTCAGGCTCCGGGGCGCGTACTATAAGGTGGACATCGCAGCAGGACAACATGTTCGCGTCCCTCGCTGTCAAGTGCGTTGCCGAGTGCGCTGGCAAGCCAACTTGGGGGACCTCTTGGCTGCTGAGGCCCAGAAGCATAGTGTGGCACTGGGCCGGAAGATGTCATCGCAGCAGATTACGTGCAACGGGGATGTCAGGCCGTCTACGCGTATCACAAGGCGCTCAATAAGTACAAGTGGCATAGCACTGGCATAGTACAAATGCTTAGGTGTTGATGTAGTGAAGGCATTTGTCGTTGCAATACCCAGGTGCGTCAGCAACACTCACAGTTGCAGCCGCAACAGCCTCTGTGGCAGCAACTGCATCATGGGTGGGACCAGTGGTGGGAGCCCACTAGCTCCCATCACCCCTTGAGCCAGCCTCTCACATGGCTACGTACATGGCACCCATGTGGACTTCGCTTACATCGAGAAGCACCTGTTCCCGTCTGGCGTGTGGGGCCCCGGGCCAGCAGCAGCAGCAGGAGGAGGAGCAGCAGCTGGGCAGCACAGCCCTGCCCCTGGCCTGTTGCTGCAGCCTCCCACCTCCCCTACACCCCTGGCAGCAGCTGGCAGGGTGACAGGGCTGATGCAACCTCCCTACTCCCCCATACCCCTGGCAGCAGCTGGCAGGGTGGAAGGGCTGCAGCTAGGGCTAGAGCACAGAGGAGCATGCAGTGTCTGCCTTTTTGTCCCACAGTGCCAAGAGCCTCAAGAAGACCACGGGCTTTTTGACGGACTGCAATGTGTTTGTCTGCTTGGATGGAGCTGTTGGTGTCTACAAGAAGGCAGCTGACACAATCAATCAGCTGCAAGGTAGAGAGCGCAAGGCTACTCGTGTTACTGCCAAGAAGCACTAGACTAAAACTAAGCATGTGTGGTACTCGGACACCTTTCTCTTGCGTCATGTGTTTTCTGCGTCCTGCTTGCGTTGGCATGTGACCTGACCTGACTGGCTTCAACACATGTAAAACATCTCCACCTGAATCAATTGAGTAGTCAGACTCGTTCCGCTGCAATTACAACATTCACTGCAAACCGCTTTACGAAGTCGAAGTCACCTAACGTCGAAGTCAGAGAAGTCGAATGCATAACGAGACAAGCAGACAAGCAGACAAACGTCCAGCATGTAAGAAACAGCCGAGCCAGGCATCGTCGGCGGGCAGTGCGGCGCCGTATGTCCCTCGCGTTATTCACTTCAATCGCATCCATCGCAGCTAGCAACACAAATGGGCGGAGCACAAATGAGCAGCGGCTCTAAGTCGAGACATGTCCAACTCCAACTCCGGGCCAAACCGCATTGGAAACGGTCGGAGTTGGAGTCCAAAAAGTGCCGACTCCAACTCCAACTCCGGGCCATTGGAAACGGGGCCGAGTGTGAGGGGAGTGAGGGAGTTTGCGCCTGACGCTGTGACGCCCGTTTATTGCAGTAACGGCATCAGCGCGCTGCGCTGAGCAGGATGGGCGTCACAGCTCGGATCGGGGCCGAGTTTGCGGCCTGGTCACTCGCAAATTGTGAGAGCAAACTCTGAAGCAAGGTTGTGACTGCGGCCATGATACAATGGCACTGCAAGCCTAATCACGCTGTAAGCCTCATCCCGGGCGCTCATCGTTTAGTCGCGATGTTCCCGATGGGATGCCCTGCCGATGGTGTGGATGGTATAAGCACATTGGCACACCGACATAGGCCGGCATAGGCCACTGCACTCTACTCGGGATGGTACCTTCGGACACATGCTGTCAAGGCTTGTAAGGAGCAGATATACATAGCTGTACGCAGCACAGTGCGCACCAAAACTCCGAAGTAAGACATTCATGCTGTTAGACAACATGCTGCTCTTAATGTTGCAAGGAGGGGAAACTGCTTTGCTACTTGCAAGAGGGGTGATGGGTCTCATGGCTACAGTTGGTGGTGGGTGGTGGTAGGGCAGCTGCCACTGCTGGTGGTGGTAATGATGGTGGTAGCCAGAGGGGTGAGGGGGTCATGGCTACAGCTGGTGGTGGGTGGTGGTAGGGCAGCTGCCCCTGCTAGTGGTGGTAATGATGGTGGTGGTAGCCAGAGGGGTGAAGGGGTCATGGCTACAGCTGGTGGTGGGTGGTGGTAGGGCAGCTGCCCCTGCTAGTGGTGGTGGTGGTAGCAAGAGGGGTGAGGGGGTCATGGCTACAACTGGTGGTGGGTGGTGGTAGTGCAGCTGCCCCTGCTAGTGGTGGTAATGATGGTGGTGGTAGCCAGAGGGGTGAGGGGGTCATGGCTACAGCTGGTGGTGGGTGGTGGTAGGGCAGCTGCCCCTGCTAGTGGTGGTGGTGGTAGCAAGAGGGGTGAGGGGGTAATGGCTACAACTGGTGGTGGGTGGTGGTAGTGCAGCTGCCCCTGCTAGTGGTGGTAATGATGGTGGTGGTAGCCAGAGGGGTGAGGGGGTCATGGCTACAGCTGGTGGTGGGTGGTGGTAGGGCAGCTGCCCCTGCTAGTGATGGTGGTGGTAGCAAGAGGGGTGAGGGGGTCATGGCTACAGCTGGTGGTGGGTGGTGGTAGGGCAGCTGCCCCTGCTAGTGATGGTGGTGGTAGCAAGAGGGGTGAGGGGGTCATGGCTACAGCTGGTGGTGGGTGGTGGTAGGGCAGCTGCCCCTGCTAGTGGTGGTAATAATGGTGGTAGCCAGAGGGGTGAGGGGGTCATGGCTACAGCTGGTGGTGGGTGGTGGAAGGGCAGCTGCCCCTGCTAGTGGTGGTGGTGGTAGCAAGAGGGGTGAGGGGGTAATGGCTACAACTGGTGGTGGGTGGTGGTAGTGCAGCTGCCCCTGCTAGTGGTGGTAATGATGGTGGTGGTAGCCAGAGGGGTGAGGGGGTCATGGCTACAGCTGGTGGTGGGTGGTGGTAGGGCAGCTGCCCC
This sequence comes from Haematococcus lacustris, assembly GCA_030144725.1. NCBI lineage: Eukaryota > Viridiplantae > Chlorophyta > Chlorophyceae > Chlamydomonadales > Haematococcaceae > Haematococcus > Haematococcus lacustris. The sequence continues at coordinate 5,485,503 of JASKMD010000028.1, read as the reverse complement.
TGCTAGTGATGGTGGTGGTAGCAAGAGGGGTGAGGGGGTCATGGCTACAGCTGGTGGTGGGTGGTGGTAGGGCAGCTGCCCCTGCTAGTGATGGTGGTGGTAGCAAGAGGGGTGAGGGGGTCATGGCTACAGCTGGTGGTGGGTGGTGGTAGGGCAGCTGCCCCTGCTAGTGGTGGTAATGATGGTGGTGGTAGCAAGAGGGGTGAGGGTATCATGGCTACAGCTGCTGGTGGGTGGTGGTAGGTCAGCTGCCCCTGCTAGTGGTGGTGGTGGTTGTGGTGGTAGCCAGAGGGGTGAGGGGGTCATGGCTACAACTGGTGGTGGGTGGTGGTAGTGCAGCTGCCCCTGCTAGTGGTGGTAATGATGGTGGTGGTAGCCAGAGGGGTGAGGGGGTCATGGCTACAACTGGTGGTGGGTGGTAGTGCAGCTGCCCCTGCTAGTGGTGGTGGTGGTGGTAGCCATCTCATACTAGTCGCTTTACATAATATACATCTTTTACATGTCGCTTACAAAGAAGGCAAGGAAGGTACCCAAACAAATGAACACCATGCATCACTTATTGCGTCAATACAACCACCGTGTTCACAGTAGCCGGCCCTTCCCTAGCCTGCACGTTAATAGCATGCCCGTCCCTCCGGATTGTTCACAATTGCTGCATAAACAGCGTACACATCTTGCGCAGCGCCTTGCCATGCAGCTGCTATGGCAGCATTGCCAATCTCTGCCCGCTTCATGCCGCTGAACAATGCGTAGCTGCTCAACGGCTTCTTGCCAGCTGCATCAGCTTTCAACGGCAGCCGAAGAGCCTTTGCCACCTCTTTCTTCACATTGGTAGCTATCCTTGAGACCACGTTCTTGAGTACCTGTGGCTGCACGTCCGCCCCAGTCTGATCCCTCACCCCCTTCAATATTTCGAGCACTAGCACATCAGCTGCAGCTGCAATGTCGCTGTCTGCTGTCATCCCTGCTCCCCCTTGTAATGGTGCAGACGCTAGCCCAGTTGAGGGGCCAACCCCTGCTTCATTTGGTGGTGATACTACTGCCAGCTCATTAGCTGCCGATCCAGCAGGGGGGCAGCCCATGCTTCCTCTGGTGGTGCTGTAGCCAGCCTAGCAGCTGCCAGCCCAACAGAGGGGCCAGCCCCTGCTATCAGCTGTGAGTCCGGAGCTGTGGGAAAAGCCAGCTGCTTTCTGGCCCAACCGACAGCAGGGGGTGCATTGCCAGTGGCTGCTCGAGTCTGCTGCAATTGTTTCATAGGTGTTGTAAGCACTGCTTTGGGCAATTGTGCCTCTGCAAGCATTGCAGTGACCTGGGCGTCACTTGCTGATGGGTCCGGCTTCCACCTCCTTGCCACGCTGACCTGCTGGGGATAGGCCTCCTCGAGCCATGCCAGGTACCCTGACCACGCTCGGCTGGTGCGCTTCTTATTGGGACCACCTGAGGCAGCTGCCAGTTGTTGGAAGTGTGCATCAGCCTCTGCTTGCACAACTACAGCTGTGTCCTTGAGGGTAGCAATACTGCGCTGACGCTGGATGACTTTGAAGGTGAACGGGATATCTTTACAGCGTCCAAGTTGCTGTGCATAGTAGCTGTTGCCCGCCGTGTGCGGCCTTCTCGGCTGACTTTCCAAAGCTTCTAACGGCTGCCTTAAGCCGCCACCCTCTTGCCATTCTCTAACAGCTGCAGGTATGCTGTTGACGTCGCTCATCCACGCCTCCTGCCCATGTCTATGGCTCTTCCTACCGCTGACCGTGGAGCTAGCCTGACTTGTGGTGCCTCCAAGGCTGGCCCCTAGGCTGGGCAGGTGCTGCATGGTAACCCTTGGCTGGGCACCTGCTGCAGGGCTGGCAGCTGGGCTGGGCTGGCGCCTGGCCAGGGCACCTGCTGCAGGGCTGGGCAGGAGCCTGGCCAGGGCACCTGCTGCAGGGATGGTACCTGCTGCAGGGCTGGCACCTGGGCTGGGCAGGAGCCTGGCCAGGGCACCTGCTGCAGGGCTGGCACCTGGGCTGGGCTGGTGCCTGGCCAGGGCACCTGCTGCAGGGCTGGCACCTGAGCTGGGCAGGAGCCTGGCCAGGGCACCTGCTGCAGGGCTGGCACCTGGGCTGGGCTGGTGCCTGGCCAGGGCACCTGCTGCAGGGCTGGCACCTGGGCTGGGCAGGAGCCTGGCCAGGGCACCTGCTGCAGGGCTGGGCAGGAGCCTGGCCAGGGCACCTGCTGCAGGGATGGTACCTGCTGCAGGGTTGGCACCTGGGCTGGGCAGGAGCCTGGCCAGGGCACCTGCTGCAGGGCTGGCACCTGGGCTGGGCAGGAGCCTGGCCAGGGCACCTGCTGCAGGGCTGGGCAGGAGCCTGGCCAGGGCACCTGCTGCAGGGATGGCACCTGGGCTGGGCAGGAGCCTGGCCAGGGCACCTGCTGCAGGGATGGTACCTGCTGCAGGGCTGGCACCTGGGCTGGGCAGGAGCCTGGCCAGGGCACCTGCTGCAGGGCTGGCACCTGGGCTGGGCTGGTGCCTGGCCAGGGCACCTGCTGCAGGGCTGGCACCTGGGCTGGGCAGGAGCCTGGCCAGGGCACCTGCTGCAGGGCTGGGCAGGAGCCTGGCCAGGGCACCTGCTGCAGGGATGGTACCTGCTGCAGGGCTGGCACCTGGGCTGGGCAGGAGCCTGGCCAGGGCACCTGCTGCAGGGCTGGCACCTGGGCTGGGCAGGAGCCTGGCCAGGGCACCTGCTGCAGGGCTGGGCAGGAGCCTGGCCAGGGCACCTGCTGCAGGGATGGTACCTGCTGCAGGGCTGGCACCTGGGCTGGGCAGGAGCCTGGCCAGGGCACCTGCTGCAGGGCTGGCTCCTGCTGCAGGGCTGGCAGCTGGGCTGGGCAGATGGAGAGAGCTGTGGCTGGGCAGCTGGCTGGGTTGGCTGGGCTGGGCGGGGTGGCTGGGCAGCTGGCTGGTCTGTTGGCTGGGTTGTTGCCCCATCTGTATCATAGGAGCACATCGCACTGCCAAGGGTAGCAGGCAACTGCTTGACAGTTTGCTGCAGCGCTGCTAGGGTGTCTTGCATGTTTGCTGGCGCAAGCATGTCATACACCTGAGCAGCAACGATATAGCAAGCACAAGGAAGCAAGGTAAGTTGCAATTGTGCAACATGGACAAGGGCAAGGAGCTAGCATAGTTGAGCGGGAGGCAACAAGGGGCATAGAGATGGTGATAAGTGAATATGGATATTGCATGTACTTATCTGCAAGACGTGCTGCAGCTGCTCTGTTGTTAGCTGCTCTGGATCCCTGCACATGCACAACGCTGCACCGCACCGCATCCACACACGCACATCCACTGCGCAACCCCACCTCGCATATCCACTGCGGCACCCCACCTTGCATCGGCATTGCTAGTATCCGCCTCGGCGTTGGCCTCGGCGTTGGCCTCAGCGTTGGCCTTGCGCTTGCGGCCGCTGCCTTGCCCGCCCATCCACTGAGACTCTCTCAGTGAGAGCCCAAAATAACCGGCCCTTTTTTTAGGTTATTCAATGTTTTGCACGCCGGCGTGCAAAGTGGCGTGCAAACTGTCTCTGTGACTTCTCACTCTCCGTGTAAACCATCGTGTTATTGCCCAGTTACAACGCTACTGGCACTGGTCACTCTGTGGCAGCCGCTTGCAAGGCGCCTCACACTGAACCTGTGGCATGAATCAGGATCAGAACCTCGGTTTTAGCTGAGCTGACTCGAGGTTTGAGTACTGGGGTCTGGGGTCGTCCTCAGCGGAATGGGAAATGGCAGTGGCAGTGGCCCGATGCTTGGAATTAAACTAAATTGGTTGAAATCATGCAACCAGATATTATCAGGGCTGTGACAAGACGTCGTCTGCAGACGAAAAGACGACGTCTTTCGTCTACGTCGTCTTTTCGTCTCAACCACCCGTCTTTCGTCTGTCAATCTGTCTTTCTGTCTTTCGTCTGTCGATGTGTGACTGGTGCCCGCCCCTGTGACCGCTTGCGGCCCGTGGCTCTGAGCGTTGTGCAAGCAATGCGATGGAGCCGCCAGGCTCATCAAATGCGCGTAGGCGGATGCAGTCGACGATGCAGCAGCCTTCGATGCCCACTGCCGCACAAGTGCAACAAATTTCGGGTGGAATGCGCCCATTGTCGTTGGGCTCTGCATCGAGCTTTGCCAACATCGCTTACATGATACTCTGTTCGCGCTTGTTGTTGCCCTCTTATCATGTCATGTCTATCAGGTCTATCATGTCATGCTTGTCATCAGGTCATGTCTATCAGGTTATGCTTGTCATCAGGTCATGTCTATCAGGTTATGCTTGTCATCATGTCATGTCTATCAGGTTATGCTTGTCATCATGTCATGTCTATCAGGTCATGCTTGTCATCAGGTCATGTCCATCATGTCATGTCTATCATGTCAACCCGAGCATTGTGCAGACTTGGTGGCCCTGGCCCGCATCAAAGCGCATGTTGATGCCGTGCGTGACATGGTGAAGTTCTGGACGCGCTCCACCTTCCGCGCCAGCCGTTTGCTTCACTTCCGAGGCGTCCACGGTATTGGCATGGGCTTGCATCTGCCCTGTGCTACGCGCATGCACAGCGCAGCTACCATGATGGAGAGCTTGGAGGTCAACAAGGCAGCACTTACAAGTGCCGTCACCGACAGCAGCTATGAGAGGCCAGGCCTGGACGTCAAGCAGGAGAAACACTGCCAAGCTTGGATGGCTGGCAGCAGGGAGCTGCTAGCAGAAGCTATCCCTCTTTTCAAAGCGCGTTGGCGGTATGGTGACAGCCAGGTGCTGTACTTGGCAGCCATCTTGGACCCTCGCTACAAGATGTTGGACTTCCAGTTCAGCCCTGCCCAGTTCAGCCAAGCAGAGCAGGCCCTGTCCCGGCTGGTCACTGTTGATGACAGCCAAGCAGACCAGTCGGTGGCTATGGCGCTGGAGCAGCTGCGGCGAGGCTGGGGTGCACCCCCGTCAGAGCTGCTTTCCCGCACGCAGCTGTTGCCTATCCATTTTGCTCCACACCTCACCGCCCACCCCCTGAAATGGTGGGCTGAGAGGGGGGGCTTTGCCCCCCTACTGCAGGCAGCGGCGCAGCGGGTTTTATGCATCCCGGCAACAGCTGCAGCAAACGAGCGGGTTTTCAGCTCGTTCAAGCACATTTGGAGCGACAAGCGGTCAAGCTTGCTGTTGGGCCGCATGTGGCTCCTGGCGTTCATCTACTTCAACAAGAGGGTCCTGGAGCGCAGACCTAAGCCACAGCCAGAGGCTGAGTGGCAGCAGTCTGCGCAGTGGATGCAACACATGCCCGTGGAAGCATAATGCCCGTGGAAGCACTAAGGTAAGCGCATGTTGTATAACCAAGTGTCTTGTACCATGTGTCTTGCACCATCCTTGAAGCATTTGTTTGTTGCAAAATGTTTAATGGCAGCTCTGCATGGAGAGACTGCATGGAGACTGCATGGAGACACACATGACTATGAATTGTTGTTGTCACCAATCTCAGGTGGAGACGGTACCGGCTACGTGCTATTGTTGAGAGACCGCCATGGAGCTCGTGGGCTGCAAGATTTGCTCGAGCTCTGGGTTGTCAATATTAGGCTAGATCTGACCTCATGCCTCAGATCTGAACTCATGACCTCAGATTTGAAGTGGAGGATAGCCTTCGTAGCATCGTGAAAGCTGCTGCAAGTTTACATAGATATAAACAGGAAGAATAGAAGGAGCTTAGCAAGAGACAAATGTTGGTCGCATGCAGCCGAAAAAGGGGCAGACGGTTCGGTTGTCGTTTGCAGACGAAAAGACATCCGTCTTTCGTCTGTTCGTCTACGGTCTCGTCTTGTCGTCTTGTCGTCTTCACAGCCCTGGATATTATATGGATCTTAAAATGACAGGGTCACAATGGGGTGGAGGTGCTCGCAATGCAAGGGGGCAGCGTCCGCATGCCCATCCTGTAAGGAGAAGGATAGCACTTACCAGCGCAATCGCCGAGCATCGCAATTGGCCGAGGACAAGGCGGCAAACCTGTGTGCTATATGCCACCTTATTGCACCCGAGCCCGGATTTGCGCGGTGCCAAGCTTGTGGCCAGTACAAACGCGACCAATCCAAGCGTTGGCGGGAAAACCTGACCGAGGGAGAGAGGTCGGTAAACTGCCACCGCGGCAACACGACACGAGCACACAGGGGTGAAGGCTGGACCGCTGACAGCAAAATCCCAAAAGAAGAGTAGGTCGGCGAGGTCGGTGGCGGGGTCAGAGGTTGTCTTTATTCGGTCGGCGGGGTCGGAGGACGTATTGTATGTCGTTGCATTGCAGGTTCCAGTCGGCCATGTATCCTCAAGGATGGGATATGCCGCGCGCTACGTGCGTGGCGGTGATGCCAAACGGGAAGCTATGCGGAAAGCTGGGCACAGTCAACCGGTTGAATTCTGACATCAAGTCGTACAAGCGGGTTGCTGGCCAGGCCATCAATGTGCTGTGCACCAGCCATAACAGCATCTATGGGACAAAGACAACAACCAAGCAACTCCAGAGTCAAGGGCTCTCAGCAGCCAACATCTACCTCGACATAGCCAAGGCCTTTGACACCGTAGACCGCCACTTCCTTTACACCCTCATGCACACCTTGGGAGCCTCGGACGGGATGGTTAATTGGGCTCGGATCCTCCTTCACAACACCCAGGCTGTTACCCACGTCAACGGCACAGACTCACCCCTTTTCACCTGGTCCGCGGGCGTCCGACAAGGCTGCCCCCTCTCCCCCCTCCTTTACCTCTTTGTGGCTCAAGGGTTCGCCTCCTGGCTCATCTCCCACCCACAGCTAGGCGTGCGGATCGGAGGCTCTCGGCTCGTCTGCACTTTCTTCGCTGACGATACCCAGATTCACCAAGGCGACCTCACAGACCCTGCCCTCTCCACCCTCTCCCTTGCTCTCACTACCTTTGGAGACGCTTCGGGGCAACGGGTAAATACAGACAAATCCTCTGCTGTCCTCATTGGCGTCCCCCTCCCCTCTCCCCCCACCCATCTGGCTGGCATCCCTGTCCATCACTCCGCCACTTCCCTTGGCATCCAACAGGCCAACCCTACCCTCTCCTCCCCCACCCCTCGCCACACCAGAGCCACCCGAGCCTCTCTTAGACCTCCAAACACCCTCTCCCCTCACCCCGACCCAGCTACCTCCTCAGCCTGGGAGGAGCGCCTGAGGCAAGCCACCAAACACCTCCACCGTCTCAACGGCCTCCCCCTCTCTACCATGGGCAAGGGCATCGCCTCCTCCACCTATGCCCTTAGCACCTTCCTCTACCACGCCGAATTCTCGGGCCTACCACCTACTCTCCCTACCTTCACCCATACCCTCTACCACCTTGTGGTCAAGAACCTCCCTTACCCCCTTGCCATAGGCCGTCCTGCTGACGGAGGTTTTGGCCTCCTACCTCTAAGAGAACATATCCAGGCTCGGCACGCCGCCATGGCTACACGGCTTCTACACCACCTCATCAATGACCACGCCTACTCCACCCTTCCCTCCCCGTCCCCGTCCCCGTCCCCCCCACCAGTCAATCCCACCCTTCACCCCCCACCCTTTACCCGCCCTACACCTACCCGCCCCTTCCTCTCTTTTATCCGTACCTTCCTCTCCAATCTCTACCACACCCTTCACTCCCTCTTCTCCCGTTTTTTCACCCCCCTTCTCTCCTCCAGCCTACCACCTAGCCCCTCCCGAGACAGCCCCTCCCACCCTACCCAGCCTTCTCATACCAACCCCAACACCCTCCCCCCTTCACCAACCCCCCCAACCCCCTCTCAATCATCCCCTTCATGGATCCCCCTAGCAGCCACCCTCCTCACCCACGCCTGTCCCTCTCTCCACCCTGCTCATACCCTACTTCTCTCTACCCAAGCCACCGTTCCTGACATTTCTCGAGGCATCATAGGCCTCCCTGCACTCCACCAACCCCACCTACTCCCCCAAGGCATCATTACCCTCATGTGCCAAGCCCTCCAAGCCCTCGGCCCTTTATCCCTTCCCGCTACCTCTCCCAGCCAACCCCTCCCAGTTACACCAGTCCCCCTCCAACACCTTACCTCCCTCTCTTGGTCCTCACCCACCACCTCTGCCCCTCGGGTCTTCCCCACCCTCATTGGGACCCCTGTGAGGGTCTTCACCTCCATGCTCACTCCCCACATCACCTCTGCCCGCAAGCAGGCCCACATCTCTTACATCAACCAAGCTCTATCCACACCTCACCCACCTACCTCTCGAGCGCTAGCCCTTCAAGCTTTCACTGCCAACCTTAACAAAGCCTGGAAGATTCCTTGCTCCAACCTCCTTAAAGAGACCCTTTGGCGCTTGAGCATCAATGCCATCCCTGGGAGCCGCATCACCCCCTGGTCTTGCCCTTGCGACCCCTCTCACCATCCCCGTCACAGCCGCCAACACAGCTTCTGGAGTTGCCCCATCGCCGTTACCATTAGACAACAGCTCTCCCTCAGCCTCGGCACCCAAATTCACCAATCCTCCCTTTGGTGCCTCATCCCCCCCACCCCCACCTTCCCTCCTTCCCTCTGGAGCCTGGTTTGCATGGCTGCCCTTGATGCGATGGACTTTGGCCGTCGCCGTCTTTGGGCTCTCACCCATCACCCCACCACTCAAGCGACCGCTCCTACCACCCTTTCCCCCATTTCTGCAGCCAGCCAGCTTGCTATCTCTACCTTTTGGCTTCACCTACAAGACTTCACCCTAGCCCATCCCAACCCTCCTGGCTGGAACCTCCCCCATCCCCATCCCTTCATCTCTACTCAAGACGGATCCCTTAGTGTCACTTTCCCGGTTACTCCTCCTAGTCCCTCTGACCCTTAACGTGTTTCACTCCCCTCTCCTTCCTAGCCCTCCTAGCTTTTGCGTCCTTACCAGCCCTCCAACCTTTTGCGCCCCTTGCTCCTCCGCTTCTCTGACTTCTCCGCTTCTCGAGGTCTCTCACACACTCCCTTTAGCTCCCCTCCCCTTCCTTCTCTGAGTTCTTTCTCTCCTAGGTAGTTCCCCTTCTTTTTCCCTTTCTCTCTGTTCTCTCCTAAGTCTTTTACCTTTGGAGGTTGGCTTGTATCCACCCGAGCCCTACCTCCTTAGTGTAACAACTACTACCAAGCAGCCAGCAGCAGCAAAGCCAGAGCCAGAGCCGGAGCCAGCGGGTATGGCTGCTGGGTCAGCTACGCCAGCGGCCCGGCAAAAGCGCTTGAAGCAGGGTCGGCTTGATGTGCTGTGGGCTAGTGCAAGGCCTGGGAGCCTGAGGCAAGCCTGAGGCAGCTGAGCAGCAGTTTGTTCGTGCTGGGTTTGCTTGCTCTGCTGGTTGATTGATTGGTGCTAGGCTGATCTTGAGATGATGTTGCTACTCAGCTGCTGGTTGGTGCTATGTTGATGTTACAATGATGTTGAATGTTGAGATGATGGATGTCGATGTAGTTTGCTTGCTTGCTTGCTCTGCTGGTTGATGTTGCTACTCAGCTGCTGGTTGGTGCTATGTTGATGTTACAATGATGTTGAATGATGACATGGGCTACGCCCCAGTTCTGAGCGTCCTAGTTCTAGTTCTGAGCGTCCTAGTTCTGAGCCCCAGGCCAGGCCAGACCAGGACAAACCACGCTCAGAACTAGAACTAGGATGCTCAGAACTGGGGCGTAGCCCATGTCATCATTCAACATCATTGTAACATCAACATAGCACCAACCAGCAGCTGAGTAGCAACATCAACCAGCAGAGCAAGCAAGCAAGCAAACTACATCGACATCCATCATCTCAACATTCAACATCATTGTAACATCAACATAGCACCAACCAGCAGCTGAGTAGCAACATCATCTCAAGATCAGCCTAGCACCAATCAATCAACCAGCAGAGCAAGCAAACCCAGCACGAACAAACTGCTGCTCAGCTGCCTCAGGCTTGCCTCAGGCTCCCAGGCGTTGCACTAGCCCACAACACATCAAGCCGACCCTGCTTCAAGCGCTTTTGCCGGGCCGCTGGCGTAGCTGACCCAGCAGCCATACCCGCTGGCTCCGGCTCTGGCTCTGGCTCTGCTGCTGCTGGCTGCTTGGTTGTTGTCTTTGTCCCATAGATGCTGTTATGGCTGGTGCACAGCACATTGATGGCCTGACCAGCAACCCGCTTGTACGACTTGATGTCAGAATTCAACCGGTTGACTGTGCCCGGCTTTCCGCATAGCTTCCCGTTTGGCATCACCGCCACGCACGTAGCGCGCGGCATATCCCATCCTTGAGGATACATGGCCGACTGGAACCTGCAATGCAACGACATACAATACGTCCTCCGACCCCGCCGACCGAATAAAGACAACCTCTGACCCCGCCACCGACCTCGCCGACCTACTCTTCTTTTGGGATTTTGCTGTCAGCGGTCCAGCCTTCACCCCTGTGTGCTCGTGTCGTGTTGCCGCGGTGGCAGTTTACCGACCTCTCTCCCTCGGTCAGGTTTTCCCGCCAACGCTTGGATTGGTCGCGTTTGTACTGGCCACAAGCTTGGCACCGCGCAAATCCGGGCTCGGGTGCAATAAGGTGGCATATAGCACACAGGTTTGCCGCCTTGTCCTCGGCCAATTGCGATGCTCGGCGATTGCGCTGGTAAGTGCTATCCTTCTCCTTACAGGATGGGCATGCGGACGCTGCCCCCTTGCATTGCGAGCACCTCCACCCCATTGTGACCCTGTCATTTTAAGATCCATATAATATCTGGTTGCATGATTTCAACCAATTTAGTTTAATTCCAAGCATCGGGCCACTGCCACTGCCATTTCCCATTCCGCTGAGGACGACCCCAGACCCCAGTACTCGAACCTCGAGTCAGCTCAGCTAAAACCGAGGTTCTGATCCTGATTCATGCCACAGGTTCAGTGTAAGGCGCCTTGCAAGCGGCTGCCACAGAGTGACCAGTGCCAGTAGCGTTGTAACTAGCAGCAGGCAGACGGGACCAGGCATGCGCCTGTGAGGGTGCACAGGCATGCACAGGCACGCACAAGGAAAGAAAAAATTGACACGTCATTCTTAATCAACAGGTGCATTGCAAGGGGGGAGGGTGGCCTCTGCTGGGGTGATTGCCTCCATGCTGGCCTTCTGCTTGTAGAGGGCGTCTAATCTCTAAACAGAGCTACGATGCTGGGCTCTGTGAGGGTGGCTGAGACAGCTGAGACAGCCTACGCTCTCGAACTGCTTTGCCCCTCCTCCCAGCGTAGAGGCCACCCAGGCTTTGCAGCCTGTGGCATCATTCCTGATCACTTGGCAACCACCCACCCCACCAGGGCCTTGCGCCCAGCACCATGATGTGTGACATAGCATTCCTGATCAGGGCTGCTGCGCTCAGGGCTGCTCCATCTCGGCCAGAGCAGCCTGCCACCGGGATCTCAGCACTGACTGGGCCGTCTCAGCTGAGAATTCACGGCGGGTCTGCATGGCGCGTGCAAGGCAATCAAGCAAGCATGCATGCAGCTGCTGGACTGTGCAGGACAAGCATAGAACAGCTGTGGAGCACAAACAGCAGCAACAACCACACATCCCAGGGCACATGGAAGACTTTTCCGATGCCCCATGTAACTTTTCCGACGCCCTCAGCCAACAACACACATCCCTCATACAAGACACCCAACAGCACATCCCTGATCGCGCAGAAAACTTTCCTGAAATTACGGGAAATGCCTTCTTGTTCCCACACCCAAGAACTAGCATGCTCAGCCTGCTCGGGGTCTGGTGTTGCCAATGGGCAGATGGCATGCCATGATGACAATGACAATGATGACGATGACAGACATCAGCAGCAGCCTCCCTGTAGCTTGTCATTAGCCGCACCTGAGGGTGGAGAGCAGAGTCATGCTCTTCTGGCCCTCCAGCCGCCCCTGCACTGTCCTGGCGGCACAACGCATCTTTTGCCAAAACTGCTTGGTGCACTGGTCCAGACCTCGTCCCTCCTGCTGCTGCTCCTGTTGCTGCTGCTGCTGCTGCTGCTGCTGGTACTGGTAAGCCAGCGAGACCAGCAGCAGGGGCTGCAGCCGCATGAGCTGCCTGCCTGCCGTGGGGCTGTTGCTGGGAGCGCAGCAGCGCATCAGACAGCATGGCAGTCAGCCCAACCTGGCGCCGGACCGCCTCTGCCTTCGTCCCCCTAGCGCCCTCTGTCCGGGCTGCTCCAGGCGGCGCTGCTGCAGGGTGCGGCCCCCTGCCTGCAGGCACCTGCTGCTGCTGGTTGGGTAGGTGAGACACCAGTCCTGGGGCCTGCATGGGGATGGTCTGCATGGGCATGGCCGACATGGATGCACTATGCATGCTGGCTGCATCAGAGGGGGGCCCCTGGCTGCTGCTGGGCACCCCCAGTCCTGCCCCAGGGTCAGGGTGCAGCCCGGGGTCAGGGCCGCTGCCTGCTCTCACTGCATCGGGCCCTGAGCTAGCACCCACCCCCTCTTGCCCCTCTCCTGCCCAGCCTGCCTCCTCCCCAGCCACAGCAGTGGGTGGTGTGGGGTTGCTGCCAAGGCTGTGGTTCCCAGGTTGAGCAGTGTGACCCGGGGAATGGAGGAGTGATGTGGGAATGCTGCCTGAGTGCTGCTGCTGCTGCTGCTGCTGTTCCTGCTGCTGTTGCTGCTGTTGCTGCTGTTGCTGCTGCTGCCGTTGCTGCTGTTGCTGCTGCTGCTGCCGTTGCTGCTGTTGCTGCTGCTGCTGCTGTTGCTGCTGTTGCTGCTGCTGCTGTTGCTGATGATGATGATGCTGTTGCTGCTGCTGATGATGCTGTTGCTGCTGCTGCTGGCGCTGCTGCTGCTGGTGCATGTGCCCAGGTGCGTGGCCCTGAAATTGGTTAGGCTGCTGCTGCAGGGCCCAGCCTGCTGCAGGCTTCCCTCCAGGCTCAGTCGGACTGCTGGTCACCCATAACGGCAATGACATCACACCTCCACTGGCCTGCTGACCTGGCTTGTTTGTTTGCACAGCATAGTACTGGTTCTGCTGCTGCTGTTGCTGCTGCAAGTACTGCTGGTGTTGGTGTTGCTGCACATACTGGTGCTGCTGCTGCTGCAGGTTGTGCTGCTGCTGCTGCTGCTGCTGCTGCTGCAAGTACTGCTGCTGCTGTTGCAGCTGCTGCTGCTGGTGCTGCTGCTGGCTGCTGTGGTGCATCAGCTGTTGGTGCTGCTGGTGAGCCTGCATGGGGTGCAGCTGCTGGTGAGCTTGCTGCTGATACAGGGCGGCATGAAGAAGCTGTTGCTGTTGCTGCTGGTGCTGGTGCTGGTGCTGGTGCTGGTGCTGCTGCTGGGGCAAGGGAGGGGCAGCATATACTGCTTGTTGCTGATGACTGAACCCCTGCTCAAGTGGTACATGAGGCTGCTGCTGGTACTGCCACTGCAAGTGTACTTGCTGCTGCTGCTGCTGCTGCAGTTGCTGCTGCCACTGCTGCTGCTGCAGTGGCTGCATGTGCTGCTGCTGCTGCTGGAGGTGGAGGTGCTGCTGCTGGGCAGAGTGGCCTTGCGGGCCAGGTCGGGTGAGACCAAACTGAGTCACAGCCATTGGCAGCTGCTGAGAGGGCCTGGCCCCAGCCTGCCTGGCCCTGACCCCCCAGCATGTATGTGGCTCACAGCAGCAGGGGGAGGGGCATGGCCGCCACTGCCCATGAGAACCAGGCGCCCGCCTGGCTGCCCCTGTCTTGCAAAGTGCTCAGCCTGCTGCCTCGAGGGAACCCAAGCATCAGAGGGCGCCACCTGCCCTACCTGCACAAGCTGCCCCTGCTGTGTCATGTAGCACACCAGCTGTTGGCTGCTGGAGGGGCCACCTTGGTATGCAACCTGGTGGGGCATGGGCTGCATGGGCTGCATGGGCTGCATGGGCATGGCGCTGCTGCTGCCGCCAGGCTGTGGCCAAATGCCTGAGGCATGTGACTCACTACTCAGGGGAAGAGGCACGCCTGCATGGGGGAGGGGCACCCCTCCCCACTCCCCTGAAGCTCTGGGTGTTACCTGGGGTGGGGTAGGGTGCTGCTGCTGCCCCCTAGGCATCTGGCCGGATGCAACGGCAGTGGTCAGGGTTGAAGAGGGTGGCTCGGGGGGGCCAGCAGCAGGGACGGTAGGGGTGGCAGGGGTGGCAGGGGTGGCAGGGACGGTAGGGGTGGCAGGGGCGAGAGGGGCGGCAGGGGCGAGAGGGGCGGCAGTAGGTGCAGGGGCAGGTGGAGTCGAGTGGCAGTGCAGGTCCGAGGTCCTGCTGCTGGCAGCTGCTGGTGGGCCGTCAGCAGCAGGTTCCTCCCCTACACCTGCATGCTGGACTGCAAGGCCCGCCCCTCCCTGCAGCCCCGGCTGCTGTTGAGCCTGGTCTAGTACAAGCGGCAGCAGGGGAGGGGCACCACCCTGACCCAGCCCCGCCCCACTTGCTGCCATCAGCTGCAGGGAGGGGGGCCCCTGCGCCTGCCCCTGCTGCGCCACTGGCACTGGCTGGAGCGTGGTCAAGGGCTGGGGCTGGGGCAGGAGGGGGTGGTCAGGGTGGTGCAGGGCGGGAGGAGGGGGCGCTGCATGTGGGGCTGCCATGTGGGCGCCCCCTGAGTGGCCCGTCAGCGCACTGCCTGGTGTGTTGCCAGGCAGGGGGTGAGCGGCTGGAGGGGTGCCCTGGTGCCCTAGGGGCCGCTGAGGGCTAGTCGTGGGATTGGCTTGCTGAGGGGGCAGGGCAGGGCAGGGGTGTGGGGGAGAGGGGGAGGATGGGGGGGGCAGGCCCGCACAGGGGAGGGTGGGGGGGAGGGTGAGGCCGGGGGGGGCGGCTGGAGCAAGGGTTGAATTGGGCAGGGGAGGGTCCTGATGGCCTGGGGTGGGGGGCTTGGTGCGAGCATCAGCTGCATGGCCTGGGGGGCAGGGGGGGCAGGGGGGTGGGTCAGGTGTGGGCCCATGAGATGGGGGCTGCCGGAGGGATGCTTGAGGGGCCCTAGCAGCCCCGGTGAGCTGGCCAGGCTTGGTCCCGCTAGGCGGGAGGGGGTTGCCTGGTTTGGCTGGGTTGCCTACTTTGGCCGGCGCCAGGGTTGCCTGCCGCTCAAAAGGCTCCTGTGGAGGGGTGGGGACGGGGATGGGTCTATGGGCCTTGTCCTGTCCTCTAGGGGGGTCGTTGGGATGGTTGGGGTGGTTGGGGTGGTTGCCGACAGGGTCTGCAAGGGTTTGGGAGCGGCTGGCTTGCCTCTTGTAGACCTGCCGTGGGGCACTACCCTGACTGCTGCTGCAGCTGCTGCTGCCACTGCTGGCGCGCGCCAAGCTGTGGGCAGCCGGGGGGGCAGGCTGGTGATCAGGGGCTCGGTCACAGCTTGGGGTTCTAGCAGCACGCAGGATGGGAGTGAGAGCGGCAGCGGCAGCCGCTGCTGGGGCCACTGCTGCCCTGAAGGAGGCGGTTGAGGTGGTTAAGGTGGTTGAGGTGGTTGAGGTGGTTGAGGTGGTTGAGGTAGTTGCAGATGAACATGGGATAGGCGCTGCTGAGCTTGCGCTCTGCATTTTGTCCACCTCCTCCCCATTGCTGGACACATTGAGCGGGACAGGTTCAGTCCTCAAGAACCCGGCTTCTCTTCCTGCTGCAGCCCCTGCTGCCCCTGCTGCTACGGATGCTGGCGGTGGTGGCAATGGTGGCTGTGGTGGTGTGGGGGGGTCTGTGCCCCGCTTACTCAGGTCCAGCACAGCCTGAGCCCCAGCCCTGGTGCCAGCTGAGTCAAGCACAGCCTGAGCAGCAGCCAGGGGGGGGGGCAGAGGGAGGGCAGGGGGAGGGGAGCTCGCTGTGTCCCCCCCTTGGCTGCTCCTCCTGCGCTGGGGGCCTGTCTCAGTGACTGGGCACTGCCGCCTGCAGCCACATCAATCAGCAGCGGCAGCAGTGGCAGCAGCGGCGGCGGCAGCAGCAGTGGCAGCAGCAGTGGCAGCAGCAGCGGCAGCAGCAGCGGCAGCAGCAGCCCAAGGCCAGCAGCAGCGCAGGCAGGAGTAGCAGGAGGAGGGGCAACTGCCTTCAAACAGCTGCAGCAGCTGGGGCAGTAGCTGACTAGGGTCAAGGGGGTCAAGAAGCAGCAAGCAGCCAAGACGCCCTGCTGCTGCTGCCCTCCTGCTGCTGCTGCCCTTCTCCTGCCCTTCTCCTGCTGCTGCCCTCCTGCTGCTGCTGCTGCCCCACTGCTGCCTTACCCCGAATGTGTGCGGCCCCGAGCCTTGGCCTGCTCGTGGCCCGCTCCCTCTGCTGCCGCTGCTGCCTCCTCTGCCAGCAGGCTGGCTTGCATCTGCTCGGCTGCCCTGGTGCGCTCCTGAGCAGCAGAAGAGGGTAAGGAGAGCGTCAGGAAGGGGAGGGGTGGCAGGAAGGGGGCAGAAGGGGTAGGGTGGGCAGGAGTGGGATAGGGGAAGGGATGAGGGGCAGGCAGGGGTGGCAGAAGGGGTAGGGTGGAGGGAAGGAAGGGGTAGCAGGTGACCGCCACTAGAGCCACAGCAGCAAGGTGTGATGTTCTCAGGGTTCATGGCCCAGACCTGGCTGTAACAAAGCTTGCTGGCTACGTTGCTTGGAAGGCGGGTGCATGGCTCATAGCCAAAGCCCCAGCCCCCACAAGCCCCCACAATGTCCTCCACCCACCCTGTAGAAGGCGGCCAGGACGCTGAGCTCCAGCAGCAGCGCCAGAGCACTGTCGGCATCTCCAGGCAGGGCTGACGCCAGCAGGGCCTGCGGCAACACAGCCCGGGCAACAGCAGCAGCGGCAGCAGCAGCAGCAGCCAGGGGCAGCAGGGGTGGATGGACTGGCATGACTTGTGGAAACCGGACCTACCTCTAGTCAGCCTACGACCTGATGGTGCTTGGTGCAGCGGGGATGGTGGCAAGTTGAGCAGGGGGGAGGGGGGGGGGTGGGCTGGGGGGGGCTCATGGGGCTGGATTGAGCTGGGTGTGAGAGGTGAGGGTGGGGTGGGGTGGGGTGGGGTGGGGTGGGGTGGGGTGGGGTGGGGTGGGGTGGGGTGGGGTGGGGTGGGGTGGGGTGGGGTGGGGTGGGGTGGGGTGGGGTGGGGTGGGGTGGGGTGGGGTGGGGTGGCCAACCCTCCTGAGGGGCTGTACCTGAGCTTCAGACCCACCTTCAGAGCAGCGACACCCAGGTCGTCCGGGTGCCCTCCACCCCTGCAGAACGCCGTGTTGCCCGACAGCTGCATCAGTGGCCCGCTGAGCTGCTCCCAGCCCCACACCAGGTTATGAGGCACGGCGCCGTCACTGCCGGCCCCCACCCCCACCCCCGTGCTGCTGCTGCCGCTGCTCCTAGCCTGCTCCTCAGCGGAGGGCTGAGAAGGCGGGGGGGCGGCAGGGTCAAGGTGGGGGGCGGGGCAGGAGGGGGAGTGCTGGACACCAGCTGCTGGGCAGGAGGTCAGCGCCTTGATGGAGGCCAGCACCCGCTGCAGCACTGGCTGCACGGCCTCCAGGCGAAGGGGTGGCAGGCCTGGGCAGGCCTGCAGGCCGGCAGGCAGGCAGCTTGGCTAGCAGTGTGTCCAGGACAAGGTGCAGGGCGCCAGTGCAGGGAGGCAGCAGGGCGGGGAGGCAGCAGGGCGTGTGGCAGCAGGGGTGAGTGTGTTGGCCCTGTGCCCTGTACCTGCAGGGTGGCCTCCAGGGTGGCTGCCCAGTAGGCGCGGGGGCTCAGGCCATAGCTGTCTGACTCCTTGGCTGTGAAGGTGTGAGTCAGGGGCTGTAAGGCCTGGGGGCAGGGGGGCAGGGCCAGGGGGGCAGGGGCAAGGGGCAGGGGCAGGGCCTGAGGGCAGGGGGGCAGGGCCTGGGGGCAGGGGGCTAGGGGCAGGGGGCGGGGCCTAGGTGCAGGGGGTCAGGGGCAAGGACGTAGCATACCCCTCTACCACTGACACAGACACACACAAACTGGAGTCACCCTCATTTTCTTACACTCAACCCAGACTCCCCTCCCCTCCCCTGCCCTCCCCTCCACCCCTCCCCTCCCCAACACCCCCTCCCCTGCCCAACATTACCTGCACAGCCAGCGCCTGCCAGGGGCTAGCGGAGGAGGTGACCCCCCACCACCCAGCCAGCTGCTGCATCAGCCTGGCTTGCTGCCCCCTCAGGTCCTCCCCCCTGAGTGCCCGCAGCTCCTGGGCCAGGCTGGAGCGGTTGTGGCGGTTGCGGCGGTGGGAGGCGGAGGAGCTGACGCCTGCAGGGGGGCAGTAGGCAGATGGGTGGGCGGGTAAGTTAAAGTGCAGGAGGCAGCACACTGGGGTGGGTTTGGAGGTTGGATAGGGTGGTTTGGAGGTTGGCTTGGGTTCGCTTTAATTTGGTGGGAGTGAGAGGTAAGGGTAAGAGATGAGGGGTGGGGTGGGGTGGGGTGGGGTGGGGTGGGGGGGCGAGGTTGACGATATGCTGATGGTGAAGGGAGGTGATAAGGTGGGTAGAGGGAGGAGGGTGCTGCTGCCAAGGGTAACGGTGGCTAGGGTGGTTGCAGTGTCACCTACACGGCAAGCCCCCCACCTGTCAAGGCCAAGGCCTCTTGGTGCCTGGCCTTGCAGCGCCCTAGGTTTAGTGCGCTGAGGTGGTGCTGGCCGCACTGCTGGCACACCAGCTGCCCCCCCCCTGCTGCCATGCCCCTGCCCCCCGCTGGCCTCCTGGCCCCCTGGCTGCTGAGTGGCAAGGGGGTGGCAGCACCTTGACCTGTGAGGCCCACCGCATGGGTGCTGCTCCTGCTGCTGCTGCTGCTGCTGGCCAGAGCACTGCTGCCGGCAGTTGTACCACAGCTGTGCAGCCTCATGGCTGGTTCATTGGGCAGCATGGCCCCCAGGGGGACGGCTGGGAGGGGTGGGGTAGGCGGTTGGCTGCGCAACGTGTGGTGGGCTGCTGGGCTGGGTGTGGTGGGCTTGTGGAGCTGAGGGGGGGCACCAGGCTGTGCACCTGCCTGTGAGGCCCCTGCAGCGGGGGGCCCTGAGGCCCCTAAGGCATCAGCCCCTGTACGCCTACAGACTGAGTCGGCTGCCGTCAGCAGCCCAGCCTTGTTGACCCGCAACTCCTCCGCCCCCTTCCCCTGTTGCCCCTGCTCCCGCTCCTGCTGCTGCTGCTGGGATGGGATCTGCAACTGCTTGTGCCGCTGCTGCTGCAGCAGCTGCTGCTGCTGGTGGTGGTGCTGGGAGCACTGCAGAGACCTGACCAGGTCTGCGGCCTGGCGCTGCCGCTGCAGTAGCGCACCCCAGCAGCTGTGCAGCCAGTCTGACCGCAGCACAGTGGGCAGCAGCAGTGAGACGGCCCGCAGGGCTGGCTCGCTGGGGGGAGGGGCCCCACAACGGTAGCTGTCGCTGTCCACGAGGAGCTGGGTCAGCTCGGCTGCTGCGCTCCGCATGGTGGAGGGGCTGCGGTGAGGAGCGGCAATGTATGTATGTATGTATGTATGTATGTATGTATGTATGTATGTATGTATGTATGTATGTATGTATGTATGTATGTATGTATGTATGTATGTATGTATGTATGTATGTATGTATGTATGTATGTATGTATGTATGTATGTATGTATGTATGTATGTATGTATGTATGTATGTATGTATGTATGTATGTATGTATGTATGTATGTATGTATGTATGTATGTATGTATGTATGTATGTATGTATGTATGTATGTATGTATGTATGTATGTATGTATGTATGTATGTATGTATGTATGTATGTATGTATGTATGTATGTATGTATGTATGTATGTATGTATGTATGTATGTATGTATGTATGTATGCAGTTTGTCTTTCAATTTATGTGTGAGACCCTTCTTAGCTTTTGCTTCGGGTAGACTTCTTCACTGTTGTGTTTGGTGGAGTGCTCACTCTCACGTCTGGGGTCTCGCTCGCTACAGGTTATGGGCCCACGATTGCGCGACACCTGTGTCAACCGTCCACTTTGTAAGGGGGCAGTGAGCGTTCCGGGCAAGAGAGCTTAAATACTTGCGCTCATTAGTGTTTCCAAGCAAGAGAGCTTTAGTTTTTGCGCTCAAGGAGTTTTCCTGGCAAGAATGTTTCAGTACCTGCGTCCATCAACTGCTCTTGCTCGGGCACACTAATGAGCGCAAGCACCAAAGCTGCCTTGCCCGGAACGCTCACTGCCCCCTAAAACTAGTCGATTGACTACGGTGCCACGCGTCAGTGGGCCCATAACCTGTAGCGAGCGAGACCCCGAACGTAAGAGCGAGCACTCCACCAAACACAATAGTAATCTCGTTTGTACTTAGGTCACTTCCCATAGGTACAACGCAATTGACACTGTGTATGTAGCACAATCAACGTTATGTGTGTATGCATGCATGTATGCATGATTGTATGTATGTGTGTAATGGATAAGCTGCGGGCCGAGTACATTATGCGAGAATTTTGGACGAGTCCGAGCCAATGCGACATACACACCGCGTTCTAAGTGAAGAAGAGTCTAGACTTTGGTTTTGTTGATATCAATATTACATATAAATTAACAAAAAAAGGCGCAGCCGAGTGCGGTTGCACCACGTCGATGTGATTGAACGCGGTGGCGTAGTATAAGATGCCAGGCTGGCATGTATGTTTAGGCTGGCATGCAAAGTAGGAGCTCCGGGCTTAGGACAGGCTACGGTAGTTGGAGTTGGGAGGGGGGATCGCTTAAGTCGGTTCGCTGTCTACAACTTGACAAATTTGGGGTAGAGGGGAAGATATAGGCGTTTCCATAACTCGTGTCAGTTTACCAAGGTTGCGAAGGACGAGCAGCTTGTTCCGCATGTTCGCAAGTGAACTGCAAGACGCGAGTGTGCTATTTGCATGTATGGCTTGCACGTCGCAACCTGCAAGTCGCCAGTCATTCTAAAACAACTCGCTTACGCAACTACCGTACTCTCCCTTTTGATTCCCTATCCCGAATCGTTTTTTGTCCTTCGGTAAACCGGGAATGATAAAAAAATATATTTTCTGGTCTTTCGGGAAGTAATCAAACAATTAGTTGACCTTGACGAAAGTGCCAGCAATGGACCAGTTTGTGGTCCGGGGCATCAGTGCCGCCGACGCAGCTGATAAGCGGCACCGCGAGCTCCTTATGCACGATGAACAACGCTTTCACATGTCTCTCGATCGTCATTGGCAATGATTGATCTTGCCGCATCGCCCAGCACACCTCTTGCTCTCGCACGCACCGGCAACGCGTATGAGAACTGTGGCAACCTGTAGGATTCAGCCCACCCTGGGCTGGGCCAGGGGGAGGCGGGCCAGGCTGGGGCGAAGGCTGGGGTCACAGGACAGGCAAGGGTGGCAACCAGGCGGGCAAGGCGGGGTGCTTGCTTTGGCCAAGGCAGCAGAATGGGTGGCTGCAGGAGTACGCAAGTCTGAATGCTCCAAGGCAGATGATGAGATATGCCGCCACTGCCAGCAGGGGCAGGAGGATCACGACTGTATTAGCGAGGTTCAGTGCCCCATGTGACGTGGTCAGGTGATAAGGCCACTAGAAGAGAGACCACGACAGTTGACAATGTCAATCATATGATTTTGATGCGAGATTATTGGGGTGGGAGGCTTGATTGTTTCTATGCACGAAGACGTTCTCAAAACTAACTTTCGACGTACTCTGGCCATCGGGGAACTTGAAACAATAAAAAATATGGCTAGGGAATGATGTATCAATTATAATTCTCGAGGCCTCGGGAATGAAAAGGGAGAGTACGGTAACGCAACCAATGTTACTCTACGCGATGGCTCAGCGGGTATGTTGCCAGGTTGGCATGTATGTAATGGATAATCGGCGGGCCGAGTACATTATGCGAAAATAATGGACGAGTCCGAGGCGAGGCGGCCATATACACCGAGGCGTAGCCGAGGTGTATATGGCCGCGGAGACGAGGACGAGTCCATTAGACTCGCGTAATGTGCGAGGTAGAGGCGATTATCTGGTATATCTGAGGTCCGCGGCCCGTCAATTATACAAAAGCGTACCCCGCGGCCCGTCAATTATACAAAAGCGTACCCCGCGGCCCGGCAATTATACAAAGCGCGGTCAACGTTAGGTCAAATATCTGAAGTTTTTGACAACGAAGTCGCTTAGCAGCAACGACAAAGCGTTCCATTTGTCTCTCCGCGATGAGCGCGGCATGCCCAAAGCCCGAAGCTTCTAGTCAACATGCCAGCCTGGCAAATATAAATATACATGCCAGCCTGGCAACATGTCCGCTAAGCTACCGCGCTTTGCTACAATTGCCGCGTGAGGTTGCAATAGTTGCGTAGGCCAGCTCTTTCGGGGAACTCGCGACTTGCAGGTTTCGACGTGCAAGCCTTACATGCAACTAGCACACTCGCGACTTGCGGTACACTTGCGGAACACGCGGAGCTAGCTGCTCGCCCTTTGCAGCCTTTATATACTCATCCGAGTTATGGAAAATTATTTGATCCTGTATTTTGCATACACCTCAGATATACTTATATACTATAACTATAACTATATACTATAACTGCATGTTGACTAGAAGCTTGGTCGTTCGTCGGTAGTCAGGTAGAAGTAAGCCGGTCAGGAGAGGGTTGGGGTTGGGAACGGAAAGTGCACTTTTTGGTCGAAAAAGTTAGAAATGATAAATGTCGAGCGGCAAAGTACGCTTTTCGCAAGAAGTGTTGGGAAGCGTTTGTCGAGCAATTGCGTTGCAAATACGTTGGTCGTAGTGCTGGTCAACGTAGGATGGAGGCGGTTACAGGAATAGGGAACCTCAGATATACTAGATAACCGCCTTGACCTCGCGAATTAAGCGAACTAATGGTCTCGTCCTTGGCTTTGCTATCATACATGCCTCGGTTGCGCCTTAGCATGTATGTCCGCGCCACCTCGGCCTCGGCCATTATTTACGCATAATGCTCTCAGACCGCTAAGTATCTAGTATCTGAAGTGTAAGCAAAGTACATGAAGACTGCAAGCGTGGGCGTTACTTGTCTAGTTTTAAAAGTCACATCATGTCCTAAATTGAATTGTCCGATTTGTCACAAAGTCAGTAAACTAGAGTGTAAAGTACCGTACTCTCTATTTTGATTCGCGTCCGCGAGCTGTTTTAGGGGCCTGCGCGGAACGAGTAAACAATGTGATTTTTGACTTAATCGCGAAGTGGTCAAACAATTATTTGACCTGCGTAAAAGGTGTTGCGATGGAGCGCTTCGTGGTCCATGGCATCAGTGCCGATGACGCAGCTGAGAATTTGCTACGTGAGGTTGACCAACACGATGAAATGCTCCATCGAAGGGCTCTCGATCGTGATCTTGTCGCGTAGCGTGGGCCGGGCAGACCTCGCAAGCTGTTTAGCATCAGGCTGCTACTAGCCCGCGACCCTGCCGCGTCGCCAAGCACGCCTCTTTCTCCCAGCCGAACCGGCAGGTCTCATAAGATGATGATAGATGAGAGCTGATGGTGGTAGCTCAGCAGTGGTCTGCCTTTACAAGAGCCATGCCAACAGCCAAGCCATCAACCAAGCCAGCTGCAGCAACGGCAGATGGTCCACCCATCCGCAAACGTGGCAGGCCATCGGGCTCCAAGAACAAGCCTAAACCAGCACCAACAGCACAATTCACACCCACTCCCACACGCAAGAGAGCACGTTTGGTGTGCAACACTAGCAACAGCGCCAACAGCAGTAGCGCCAGTAACAGCAGCGGTAACAACGAGGGGTGGGTAGTAGGCAAGTTATTAACTGAGGTGGCTGGCCCCACGAAGTCAGCTGTTGGGGTGGTTGGTCAATTGCAAGCAGGAGGCCATTGCAAGCAGCCACAAGCTTCAGTGCCCTATCTAGTGCAAAGTCCACACTTGGTGACTTGGTGCACGGTGACAATGCCCTTGCACAGTGGCTTTGACTTGACTTTGACTTGGTTTGACATGGTGACCTGTGCAAAGAGTGTGTTAACCATGAAGGATTGACATGGTATGCAAGGGATGGCTGTCTAGAATATTTATCAGCACACCCACATTTTCGAAAAAGATAGTACGGTATAGGGGAAAATACAGGGGTCAATACTTTTCCATAACTCGGGTCAGTTTACCAAGGCTGCAAAGTGAGAGGATACAGGCAAAATACAGGACCAAGTAAGTTTTCATAATCTGCGATGATGTAGGGTCCTCATCGTGTCAATATTACATACATATCTATAGTTGCCCTCGTTTGGTTGGCTCAACAATAACCTCATTGGTTAAAAACCAAATCATGTAAAGTATAAGGTTGATACTGCAAACCCAGTGGCTGGAGGCAGCGAATAGGGGGATGGTGCACAGAGTCAGTGAGGCAGTCCTTACACAAGGTTGTCCGCCTGGGAGTCAAACCAATCATTCGACACCGGTCATTGGCATCACACTCCGACACCACTATTACGCAATTGTAGCACATTGCGTCATCACTTTTCTGAGACATTTCGCTAGCCCTTCAACCGGCGTTCGACCGGCGTGTGCGGCATTGTGATGCCTGCTAGAGGAACAAACCAAGCTGCCTCCTTAAAGCCGGCAAACTGCAACCCATGTCCATCCCTGGCAAAAGATGGGAACATATCAGCATGGACATGATTGTCAAGCTCTCGACAAGTGGTAGAGGTATGTTTCCATCCTAATGTTTGTAGATCGCTTAAGCAAGATGGTGCACTTAGTGCCCACTTAGTGCCCACACATAAGTCAATCAACAACGCTTAGTTTGCAAGACCGTCTAAGAACAATGTCATACGTTTGCATGGGAAGCCGTCAACGGTGTTCAGTAACAGAGGAGACATCTTTAATAGTGACAACTGGCGAGAGATTTGCAAGTTGCTAGGTATGAGGACAGCCATGAGCACGGCCTACCACCCTGAGTCCGATGGGCAAACCGAGAGAGTGAACATAGTAGTGGCTGAGATGCTGAGGGCTTCCATCAGCCCTGCCCAGTCTGATTGGTCTAAGCATTTGGAAATGGTACCAACGCACACACACATGTTTCAACGCATGGCATGAATCGGTGCAGATTTCTCCTTTCTTCATTAACTATGGAGAGCACCAGTTGACGCCAGCTTACGAGGGGCTACCCCGGTCGAGGCCACAAGCTCATTCCTTTGTGCAAGGCATTTTACAAGCAATCAATCCTTAGAGGATGGCAAGAGAAGGCATGTGTCTTACAACCCTAAGCAACTTATCATGTTGTCGACTGAGAACATGAGGAACAAAGTTGATGATGTGGGAGTGCGAAAGTTGAAACCTAGATACGTTGGACCCTTTCAAGTGCTCCACATGGTAGGAAATGCAGCAGTCAAGATGTATAGTATAATGTCGGAGGCCGAGCTGTTACGGGAAAATAACGGTCGAGGCTGGGTCGAAAGTTGCAGTAAACGTCGAGGCGTAGCCGAGACGTTTACGCAGCTTGAGACCTGGCCGAGACTGTTATTTGGACGTGAACAGCGCTGGCCGAGACATTATGCGATATCCCTATACATTACGGGCACACGATTTGGAGCCTCGCTGCTATTGCGGCTGTGCTCCACGCGTCGGAGACGACAGCAGAACCAGTGCGCAAACCACGCTCTTTCCTGGTGGTTGTGCACTTTTGCTGTAAATGTCTGCGCTTTCCCCGTAAATGTGTGCAAGGCGTGCACTTTTTCAGTAAATGTCTGCACTTTTCCCGTAAATGTGTGCAAGTCGTGCACTTTTCCTGTAATTGTTTGCAAGTCACCCCCTCTTCACTCTTTACTCTAGGACAAACTTCCGCAGCCTCACCCATACCAGCCTGCCCAACAGCTAAAACGCCCGACAGCACCTACACCGTCAGCAAGGGCAGCATTGGCGACGACGACGACCAGTGCGGCAGTGATAATGACTTTGAGATACCAACATATAACCTTCTTCCGCCTCCGCTAGAGGTCGCAACAGCACGTTTGGCAGCTACGCGGCTTGACGGTGAGGCGCGTTGACGGACCTTAGCGTTGACCCCTGTTGACTTGCATCTTTTGACTAATAACACCACGTCTGTTGCGCAACAGGGTCCCCGTAGAACAAAGTGGCTGGGCAGCCCAACACCGCCATTGCAGCTGTCGCAGGAGCTCGCTTGGCTGATGCAGATCGCGTGGCTGCGCCGCCAAAACCGGCCATTGCAGATGCGGCAACGGAGCCTCTATGGCAAAGCAGGTGAGTCCAAGGTTGCCTTGCAACTATCTTATCGTCGTCCCTCGCAACTGTCATATCGTGGACCGTAACCATTGTGTTGCACCGCCCCGCAGCGACTGCCGAGCAGCAAACGTAGCATGTTGCAAACGAGGACACTGAGCAGGTCCTTATGAGATTCATAAAAGATCCGGACATTGTGGACATGGCAATCCGCAGCAAGGCAGCACCGGCAACCATGATCAAGAATAAGTCTCAGCTGAACACCAGCTACAACATGGAGTCTGTTCTGGACCTCATGTTCTGTTCTGATCCTCATTGGCATGCCTTGTCATGTCATTGCCTGCATTGCTATCCCGCCTTTGCCACCCTCATACAAGCAAGACCCTGCTGCTGCTGCTGATGATGCCTTGTTGATGTTGCTGTTGCCCTCCTGCTGCTGCTGCTGCCCTGCAGCTGCTGCTGCCCTGCTGCTGCTGCCCTGCTGCTGCTGCCCTGCTGCTGCTGCTGCCCTGCTGCTGCTGCTAATGTTGCTGCTGCCCTGCTGCTGCTGCAGCTGCCTTGCTGCATCTGTTGTTGCCCCCCTTAGTTGCTGTTGCCCTGCTGCTGCTGCTGCCCGGTTGCTGTTGCTGCTGCCGCCCTGCTGCTGTCTGCTGCCCGGCTGCTGTCTGTTGCTGCCCGGCTGCTGTCTGTTGCTGCCCGGCTGCTGTCTGTTGCTGCCTTGCTGCTGCTGCTGCCGCCCGGCTGCTGCTGCTGCCCTGCCGCTGCTGCTGTCGCCATGCTGCTGCTGCCTGGCTGCTGCTGCTGCTGTTGTTGCCCTGCTGTTGCTGCTGCCGCCCTGCTGTTGCTGCTGCCCGGCTGCGGCTGCTGCCCAGCCGCTGCTGCTGCTGCCCGGCTGCGGCTGCTGCCCGGCCGCTGCTGCTGCCGCCCTGCTGCTGCTGCTAACCGGCTGCTGCTGTTGCCGCTGCTGCTGCCGCTGCTGCTGCCGCTGTTGCTGGCCTGGCAGCGGTGCCCCTGGCAGTTGGCCCGGCGGCGGTGCCCCCGGCAGTTGGCCTGGCGGCGGTGCCCCTGACAGGTGGCCAGGCGGCGGTGCCCCTGGCAGCTGGCCCGGCTCCTCCTGGCTACGGGTACTGGCAGCCTTTGAACCCTAATGCGACACCCAACATCATGCCCCTGCCCTTGCCGCATCCCTTGCCGCTCCCTGGATACCCCAATGCACCATGGATTGATCCGCAAGCAGCGCAACGCCTAGATGATTTTCACGCCCACCAAGCAGCTGGCAAGCCTCTGAAGATGAAGCTTTTGGCAGCTGCTGCCGCTATATAGGGTTACTATAATTACATGTTTCGCGGGCTGTAGAGCGCCGGCAAGTAAAAGTTTTACCGGCTGACATTGCTTGTAATTGCTGTGCTTGCTGTAATTGCCCGAGTCTGTTCAACATAAACGTATAAATCACCAATTACGACAATATAACAATAAATTATTCTCCCGTAATGTATAGGGATCCAGCTATCCCATCAATGGCGTGTACACATTGTGTTCCATGTGTCCCTCGTGAAGCCCTGCATGGCCGATGCGGTCCCAAACGTGGTAACGTCACCGCGTGACCGTTAGGAAGACTACCAGACAGTGTACGAGGTGGAGAAGTTGATTGACCATCGTCTTACGTCAGGCTATTGACCACAACTATAGTTTCTAGTGAAGTAGGTTGGATACCCCTTTGAGAGCAATACATGGGAGCTCCTTGTCAATCTGCAAGGTAGCATGGACCTGGTGAGGGCTTATGCTGCCGCCAAAAACCTACACATCCCAAAGTAAAGGACCATAACAAGTGCATGTGGACATTTGACACCAAGCGCCGACGTAAAGGCATTAGCGACGGTACGATGCAGTACCCGAGCGGGCCAGGTCAATGATGGCAGCTGAGGATAGCTGGGGCCATTGGCCTGGCGGTGGAGAATGTTACGAGCGCCGGTCGAAGGGTTAGCGAAGCATTTTGGAGAAGTGTTGACGCAATGTGCGAAAGAAAGAAAGGAAGAAAGAAATCTACTCCCCCCCGGAGCTTTGGGGGGCGTGCACTAAGGAACCGCGTGCCGCTTTTGGCCTTTAACACCATGGGGAGGGCCCATGCGGACTGACATATGCCTGAAGGGCGCTCTCACAGCACGACACGCCCCGACTCGGAAATGTGTCTACCCTCTTGAGCTTCATAGGGAATTAGCCTACTCCACTCCAGCTCCCACCCCGCACGATGGCGGGCACTGCCCTCAAGAGAGATTGATTACGCCAAGTATTTTTGGCCCCTTGTCGATGTTGTAGATGTCGATCCCCCGTCCTCTCACAAGAAGAGGGAGGTTTGTAGCGACTGAACCACACCTGTTGCATGAGAGAGTGGGGCCTTACAACACCAGTGGCAGGGCCACCGTCACACCGTTTGGAGCAACACACGCTCGCACAAAGCAAACAACCCTCATGGGCACAAAGAGGGAACAGGGGGAGGCATAGCGCTTGTTAGGCCTGCCACACGCTACCCTAGGCGACAAACAGCAAGGACAAGGCACAAATCTATAAATGGCGTCCTTAGCGTCCCCACCACTGCCTACTAGGAGGCCCAGCTGGACAAGGGAACCAAGACAAGGAGACTATCCCCAAGGCCTAGTTTGCAATGCAACAAAGTCCTGCACTTAAAACCAGAAGTCGCCTACGACATAACGGCACACTCTGTCACGCAGGGACAAGGCAGGGGTGGCATCAAGTAGGGAGTCAGCCAGGTGCCGAAGCTCATCCAACGCGGTTTGTCGTAGGGCATGGGCTTTAGCATGGTCCCTAGCAGTTGCATGAGGTGCTACAGGCTTCGGGTCCTAACCCAATTGATCGCAATGTGCGACAATTGCGTAGTAGTGGTGTCGGAGTGTGATGCCAATGACCGGTGTCAAATGCTCGGTTCGACTCCTAGGCGGACAGCCTTGTGAAAGGACTCACTACGCCCTTGTCCGTTGGGTTGGCAAAATCTCCATCCACTAGTTACGTAATAGTGGGGGTATGGCGCCGCGCTGGCCATGTGGGGGTGGGGGTAGGGCACTGAGCTAGACGCAGGAGGGTGGGGGTCGGGTGCCAAGCTGGTCATAGGGGGGTGGGAGTAGGGTAGGGTTGCAGGTGGTTGGCAAGAGAAGGGCGCCATGGGAGTGGCAGGGATGGTGTTGCTGATGGTTATCTTTTTCACCTATTGTTTTACGTTCTTTTCATTATATTGCTAGCTCTCACATTCGGGGTCTCGCTCGCTACAGGTTATGGGCCCACAGTTGCGTGGTACCTGCGTCAGTCGACCAGTTTATAAGGGGGCAGTGAGCGTTCCGATACTGCCTTGCCCGGAACGCTCACTACCCCCTTTTAAACTGGTTGATTGACTAAGGTGCCACGCGGCAGTGGGCCCATAACCTGTAGCGAGCATGACCCCGAACGTAAGAGCAAGCACTCCACCACACACAACAGAAATCTCGTCCAAACTTTGGCCACTTCCTATAGGTCTTACACAATTGACACTGTGTATATAGCACAATCGTTACTATGTATGTATGTATGTATGTATGTATGTATGTATGTATGTATGTATGTATGTATGTATGTATGTATGTATGTATGTATGTATGTATGTATGTATGTATGTATGTATGTATGTATGTATGTATGTATGTATGTATGTATGTATGTATGTATGTATGTATGTATGTATGTATGTATGTATGTATGTATGTATGTATGTATGTATGTATGTATGTATGTATGTATGTATGTATGTATGTATGTATGTATGTATGTATGTATGTATGTATGTATGTATGTATGTATGTATGTATGTATGTATGTATGTATGTATGTATGTATGTATGTATGTATGTATGTATGTATGTATGTATGTATGTATGTATGTATGTATGTATGTATGTATGTATGTATGTATGTATGTATGTATGTATGTATGTAGTATGTATGTATGTATGTATGTATGTATGTATGTATGTATGTATGTATGTATGTATGTATGTATGTATGTATGTATGTATGTATGTATGTATGTATGTATGTATGTATGTATGTATGTATGTATGTATGTATGTATGTATGTATGTATGTATGTATGTATGTATGTATGTATGTATGTATGTATGTATGTATGTATGTATGTATGTATGTATGTATGTATGTATGTATGTATGTATGTATGTATGTATGTATGTATGTATGTATGTATGTATGTATGTATGTATGTATGTATGTATGTATGTATGTATGTATGTATGTATGTATGTATGTATGTATGTATGTATGTATGTATGCATGATGGAGGTGCATAACGTGCAACATTTGCCCCACTGCCACCCCATCTACCGTCACGGACCCCCACTCACTGTTGCATGTGCGCGACCAGCATCTCCGCCTGGTGTTCCGCAGAGGGCTGTAGGCCCAGCTGCTGCAGGCTGCACAGGGCGGAGTCCAGGCAGCCGTGCCGGGCAGCAGACACCTGCACAGCCAGAGGGGCCAGGGGTCATGCTCACGACCAGGGCGGCTGCGGCCAGCAGGGACCTCTGACAGCAGGAGCTCAGGAAGCTCTTCCCCCCCTGCCCTCCCCCCTCCCCTCCCCCCTCCCCCTCAACCCCCCCCCCCCCCCCCCCCTTCCCCTCCCCCTTCCCCCTTCCCCCATGACACTGCCCCTTCCCCAACCCCCCTTAACAACCCAGGCCTCTCACCAGCTGCAGCAGCCGTGCCTCTACCTCCAGCGACCAGACGGCCTCCTGATCCTCAGGGGCTGGGGGGTGACCTGGGGGCAGCAATGACCATCACACTCCCCATCACATTCAAGGTACAAAACTCCACACTGCAGACAGAAAGCTGAGATACACATGTGACTGAGGCCCTGGTTGCGGCCCCCCTGTGCCCCCCCCCCTGCCCCCCCCCCCCCTGCCCACCACCCCCTTGGCTGCCACCCCCCTGGCTGCCACCCCCCCTGCTGCCACCCACCAGGCTCCATCAGCGTCTCCTGCAGCAGGCCGAACAGCTCCTGGGTGAGCCGCAGGCACGTCCCTTCGCTGCCCGCCCTCAACACCTTGCACAGCCTGGCAAAGCCGAGGGGCTGCTGCTGCTGCTGCTGCTGCCGCTGCTGCTGCTGCTGTGGCGCTGACCCCCCTGGCCCTCCACCCTGCCCCCTGCCCCCTGAAGCCCTTCCCTTCAGCGTCCCCTGTCCCTCCCCCTGCCCAGACAGCCCCTTGCATCCCTTGGCTGCCAGGGTCAGGCCAAGCTCCTCCAACTCCCCCAACCCTAGCATCAACGGGCCCATTCCCCCTCCTGGGCCACTTACCCTCACAGCCCCAGCCCCAGCCCCAGCCTCGCCTTGCTCCCTCCCCCCCAGCCCAGCCTGAGCTGCAGCCACCCTGAGGGGTTGGCCATTCCACCCCCCAGCTGAGTGGACCCGCAGGTCTGAGCTCAGCAGTGCAGCCACTGCTGCCGCCTGGCCCTGGTCATACCACTCCTGGGTGTCGGCCTGCAGTGCAACGTCAGCGGTGGGCGGGCAGGCAGGTAAGTCAGCAGGCAGGCAGGCATGCGGGCGGGCGGGTGGGCGGGTGGGCGGGCAGGCGGGCGGGCGGGTGGGTGGGCGAAAGGCCGATGATTACCAGGCAGGCAGGCAGGCAGGCAGGCAGGCAGGCAGGCAGGCAGGCAGGCAGGCAGGCAGGCAGGCAGGCAGGCAGGCAGGCAGGCAGGCAGGCAGGCAGGCAGGCAGGCAGGCAGGCAGGCAGGCAGGCAGGCAGGCAGGCAGGCAGGCAGGCAGGCAGGCAGGCAGGCAGGCAGGCAGGCAGGCAGGCA
Source organism: Haematococcus lacustris (assembly GCA_030144725.1). Classification (NCBI taxonomy): domain Eukaryota; kingdom Viridiplantae; phylum Chlorophyta; class Chlorophyceae; order Chlamydomonadales; family Haematococcaceae; genus Haematococcus; species Haematococcus lacustris. The sequence continues at coordinate 5,453,571 of JASKMD010000028.1, read as the reverse complement.
GGCAGGCAGGCAGGCAGGCAGGCAGGCAGGCAGGCAGGCAGGCAGGCAGGCAGGCAGGCAGGCAGGCAGGCAGGCAGGCAGGCAGGCAGGCAGGCAGGCAGGCAGGCAGGCAGGCAGGCAGGCAGGCAGGCAGGCAGGCAGGCAGGCAGGCAGGCAGGCAGGCAGGCAGGCAGGCAGGCAGGCAGGCAGGCAGGCAGGCAGGCAGGCAGCAGGGTGGGCAGTGGTACCAGTTTGTGCCCCTCCCCCCATCAAAGCTGCGGAGCACCAGCAGGTCAGTCTCGCCCCTCCACACCCCACCACGCCCCGCCCCACCCTGCCCACAGAGCCTGTAACATGTCTGCCATTGCCCAATGACCCACTGCAGCCACTGACCCAGCCTGTGCCTTGACTCCCTCTGCAGCCCAACCACTGTCTCATAGCCCGCTGCAGCCCAGCCGGTCTCAGCGCCCTGCCCCCTCACCATCAGCATCTGTGCCAGGCTATCGGCCTCATCAGAGGTCTCCACCACCTCCTCCACCTCCTGCTCGCCAGCGACAGGAGCAGCAGCAGGAGCCGAAGCAGCAGCAGCAGCAGCAGCAGCAGCAGCAGCAGTAGCGGAGACAGCTGCGGTGAGCTATCAGAGGGCAGGCTGAGGAGCAGCAGGCATGGGCCTGCCCGGCCCCTGTCCCAAGACTGGCTCCGTCAAGGGAGGCAGGGACAGTCTGAAGGGCTGACCCGCGACTGGCTCTGGCAAAGGAGACACAGGCTGCAGGGCCCTGCCCCGACCCTCTCGCAAGACTGGCTTGTAACCTGCAGTGTAATCGCAGTCTACATGCGCTGCACCTTATATCATCTCCTCACCTCCTATCAGCCACTACATGCCTCAGCTCCTACTAGCCGCAGCTCGTAGCAGCCGTGGCCCTGCCCCACCCCTCCGCCAATGACAGCCCCTCTGCCACGCTGTGCTCCTGAAGCTGCACTCCTGGAGGTGGGCTCCTGAAGGCATGCTCTTTTTGTTGCTCTGCTGTGCAGGTGGAAAGCCTTTAGGCCTATAGTCCGGACCTGCACCACCACCACCCCTGCCACGGGTACCCTGCCGCCCCTGCCCTGGCGGCCCTGCCCTGCCCTGCCCTCCGCTGCCCCTGCCCTGGCGGCCCTGCCCTGCCCTGCCCTCCGCTGCCCCTGCCCTGGCGGCCCTGCCCTGCCCTGCCCTCCGCTGCCCCTGCCCTGGCGGCCCTGCCCTGCCCTGCCCTCCGCTGCCCCTGCCCTGGCGGCCCTGCCCTGCCCTGCCCTCCGCTGCCCCTGCCCTGGCGGCCCTGCCCTGCCCTGCCCTCCGCTGCCCCTGCCCTGGCGGCCCTGCCCTGCCCTGCCCTCCGCTGCCCCTGCCCTGGCGGCCCTGCCCTGCCCTGCCCTCCGCTGCCCCTGCCCTGGCGGCCCTGCCCTGCCCTGCCCTCCGCTGCCCCTGCCCTGCCGCCCCTGCCCTGCCCTGCCCTCCGCTGCCCCTGCCCTGGCGGCCCTGCCCTGCCCTGCCCTCCGCTGCCCCTGCCCTGGCGGCCCTGCCCTGCCCTGCCCTCCGCTGCCCCTGCCCTGGCGGCCCTGCCCTGCCCTGCCCTCCGCTGCCCCTGCCCTGGCGGCCCTGCCCTGCCCTGCCCTCCGCTGCCCCTGCCCTGGCGGCCCTGCCCTGCCCTGCCCTCCGCTGCCCCTGCCCTGCCGCCCCTGCCTTGCCTTGACCCGCTGTCCCTGCCCTGCCGCCCCTGTTCTTTTATGACCCTGCTGCCCCTGCCCTGCCCACCTTGTTGAAGTAGGCGGCCAGCAGGTAGTGCTGCTGCTCACAGCGCCGGCAGTTGAGGGGGGAGAGGAAGCATGCACCACACAGGGCGCATGAGAGGGGCGGGGAGGCCTGGTCCAGGGTGGACATGAAGGAGGAGGAGGAGGAGGAGGAGGAGGAGGAGGAGGGGTGGGAGGGGTGGGAGGGGTGGGAGGGGGAGGAGGGGTGGTGGCTTGAAGTATGGAGGTCGGGAGGGTGAGGTGCAGCTGGTTGGGGTGGCAGGGGGGCTGATGGTGCTGTCTGGGTGGTGCAGGGTTCTAGTCCCGGGAGAGGCAAAGAGTGAGGGGGGTGTGAGGAAGGAGGTGGACTATCGGGATCAGGCAGAGGAGGAGAGGGAGATGGGGAAGGCAAAACGCCCTGCCCCTCCTCAGCATTGCCCTGCCTTGCGGTGTGAGTGACAGGCGATGGCGAGGGGTGTGAGGGGGTGGGGGAGGGCAGCAGGTGTGGGGAGGGGTCCTCCAGGTGGGGGGCAGCTGGTGATGGCGCCGCTGGTTCCAGGCCTTGCTGCTGCCCAGGCTCAGTACCTGCCAGGCCCTGACCCACAGCTGACCCCACCTGGCACCGCTTGACCACATTTGCATTAGCAGCAGGGGGAGCGGAGTGGAGGAGGACACCATTGGCTGCACCGGCTGCTGCATGGCCCGGGTCGAGGTCTGGTTGGGGCTGGCGCTGGAGCTGCAGGGTGGTGCCTGGGACGACTGCCATGCAGTCCTGCTGGCTGGCACCTGGGTGACATGCATGGACGCATGCAACCGGCGCATGAGCTGAGCGGGCAGCGGAAGGCATAGCCCCCTCAGCCCCCTCAGCCGCCCCCTCCTCCTGCTCCTGGCCCCCTGCCAGGTCCTCCTGGGTGTGAGAAATGTGGGCAGGGGTGGGGAGGCAGGGGTGGGGAGGCAGCAGGGGGGTGGCAGCTGATGCCACGGGAGGGGGGGCTGCTCTGCTGCTGAGGCTGGCCGCCACGGCAGCTGCTGCTGTTTCCATAGCCCAGGCGGAAGGTGGGCCTGGAAGGTGGGTGAGTGAGGGGGGGGCGCCACCCACCCAGTCTTCTCCAGGCCCCCTCTTGCCACGGTTCCCCCGTTGCCCCTGGGGCGCATCACTGCTGCTGCTGCTGCTGTTTGTGCCGCCGCCATAGCATGTGTCCGCAGGACAGGCGTCAGGGTCAGGTGCAGCGGGGGAGGGGCTGAGGATGCTGAGCCCTGTATCCCCAGCTGTACCGCCAGCTGTACCGCCAGCTGTACCGCCAGCTGTACTGGCGGCTGTGTCACAGGAGCGCAGCAGCAGACCGTAGCAAGCCTGGTTAGGGGCGGTTGTGGGGCTGGCTGGGTCACATGTGCCTACAGTAGCCGCCACCCCTGCAGCGGGCAAGGAGGGTAGCAGGGGTGTGGCAGTGAGGGAGTGAGGGAGTGAGATGGGCACATGGACATAGGCGGGTTCACAAATCAAGGTGTGGTGGGTGGTATGGTGCGGTGCGGTGCGGTGCGGTGCGGTGCGGTGTGGTGTGGTGTGGTGTGGTGTGGTGTGGTGTGGTGTGGTGTGGTGTGGTGTGGTGTGGTGTGGTGTGGTGTGGTGTGGTGTGGTGTGGTGTGGTGTGGTGTGGTGTGGTGTGGTGTGGTGTGGTGTGGTGTGGTGTGGTGTGGTGTGGTGTGGTGTGGTGTGGTGTGGTGTGGTGTGGTGTGGTGTGGTGTGGTGTGGTGTGGTGTGATGTGGCAGTGCACGAACCATAAGCTCTGCCAGGGGTCACACCATTACACAGTGAGACACAGGTGGTCACACACCAGGCCTTGCCCCTGAGGCTCCTCCTGCCCCTGCTGTTCTATCGTCCTCCTGGGCACTAGTCAGACTGCAATGCATTTGCTTGCAAAATCACCAGCAAGGCCCCACCAGGCCTGAACCCCCTGCTGCTGTGCTGCAGTCCAGCAAAGCCAGTCAGACTGCAATGCCTTTGCTTGCACGAGGGAGAGTGAGACCCCCACCAGGCCTGACCCCTACTAAGCTGCACTGGGCACCTGGACTCAGCCCTGACGTACTCACCTCCAGCAGCTGCCTCTGGGCAGCCCAGCACCGGCTGGCCCCTGCCCTCCCCTGTGGGGGGTCCCTGTGGGGGTTCCTGGCCCTCCTCCAGCCTGCCCTGACCAGGCAGTGGGCCAGGGGGGAGACTGCCCTCATGCGAGCTGCTCCGTTCAAGCTCACTCACATCCAAACTGGCATCATGCAAACCACTCTCATGCAAGTTATCCGCATGCAAGCGGGCCTCATGTGGGGCAGGCAACGGTGAGGGCAGGGGGCGGGACGAGGCAGGGGGCAAGGCGGCAGTGGCTGAGGGGCTGCTGCTGGGTGGTGGAGGCTGTGTAGGGGTGATGGATGGTGGAGGGGGCGGCAGAGGGGGGGTGGCCATTGGCTCCCCCACACCCTGATGTGGAGGGGGGGCCTGGTAATGCACCAGCCACGGCTGCTGCTGCTGCTGCTGCTGCTGGTAGTGCTGCTGCTGCTGCTGCTGGTAGTGCTGCTGCTGCTGGTAGTGTTGCTGCTGCTGCTGGATGTGGTGGTAGAGTTGGTGTTGTTGTTGTGCTGGCAGCAGGGGTTGTGGGTTGAAGTAAGTTGGTGGGGGTTGTACGATACCCATGCTGGGTGCATGGTTTGGCGGTTGGCCCGGCATGATTTGCATGTAACTGCCAGGGGGGTATGCAGGCAGGGAGGAGCTGACCGGCAGGCTCTGTTGCTGAGAGGGGGCAGGGAGGTACAGCTGCTGCATTGGACTTCCAAATACCACCTCGCCCCCCGCCATGGTACTCACCCCATGATACATGGGCTGCATGGGCTGCATGGGCTGCATGGGCTGCATGCTCCAATCTTGGTGCACCACAGGTCCCATGTGACCATAAGGCTGGGCATCGACACCCCCTGCTGACCGGCCCCTGCCCACCAGCAGCACCCCCCCAGGGTATGCCTGCTGCTGCTGGCCCTGTGCCTGCTGCTGTGCCTGCTGGACATGCAGCCCCATGCTGGGGTGCTGGCCTGAGCTGTTGCTGCGGGTGGCCGCCCCCTCACATCCAGGGGTGAAGGCGGAGGAGGAGGGGGACCCCACTCCCCCCAGCGGGACCCACCGCAAGCCAGAGCCTGACCGGGGGCTGTGGTGGCTGTCAGGAGGGTGGGGGCTGCCACCCAGACCACTCCCTGCAGGCAGCCAGGGGGGGCAGCCGGGGGGCAGGAGCAGGGGCAGGGGCAGGGCTGGGCAGATGGACTGGCTGAGGAGGGGGAGGGGGGGCAGGAGGCAACAGGCCTGACAGCACTGGCACAGTGTCGGGCATTCAGGGCCGGCAGCTCTTTGCCCTGCCTTGCCGCTGCCCTGCCTTGCCCCTGCCCTGCCTTGCCCCTGCCCTGCCTTGCCCCTGCCCTGCCTTGCCCCTGCCCTGCCTTGCCCCTGCCCTGCCTTGCCCCTGCCCTGCCTTGCCCCTGCCCTGCCTTGCCCCTGCCCTGCCTTGCCCCTGCCCTGCCTTGCCCCTGCCCTGCCTTGCCCCTGCCCTGCCTCGCCCCTGCCCTGCCTTGCCCCTGCCCTGCCTTGCCCCTGCCCTGCCTTGCCCCTGCCCTGCCTTGCCCCTGCCCTGCCTTGCCCCTGCCCTGCCTTGCCCCTGCCCTGCCTTGCCCCTGCCCTGCCTTGCCCCTGCCCTGCCTTGCCCCTGCCCTGCCTTGCCCCTGCCCTGCCTTGCCCCTGCCCTGCCTTGCCCCTGCCCTGCCTTGCCCCTGCCCTGCCTTGCCCCTGCCCTGCCTTGCCCCTGCCCTGCCTTGCCCCTGCCCTGCCTTGCCCCTGCCCTGCCTTGCCCCTGCCCTGCCTCGCCCCTGCCCTGCCTCGCCCCTGCCCTGCCTTGCCCCTGCCCTGCCTTGCCCCTGCCCTGCCTTGCCCCTGCCCTGCCTTGCCCCTGCCCTGCCTTGCCCCTGCCCTGCCTTGCCCCTGCCCTGCCTTGCCCCTGCCCTGCCTTGCCCCTGCCCTGCCTTGCCCCTGCCCTGCCTTGCCCCTGCCCTGCCTTGCCCCTGCCCTGCCTTGCCCCTGCCCTGCCTTGCCCCTGCCCTGCCTTGCCCCTGCCCTGCCTCGCCCCTGCCCTGCCTTGCCCCTGCCCTCCCTTGCCCTTGCCCTCCCTTGCCCCTGCCCTGCCTTGCCCCTGCCCTGCCTCGCCCCTGCCCTGCCTTGCCCCTGCCCTGCCTTGCCCCTGCCCTGCCTTGCCCCTGCCCTGCCTTGCCCCTGCCCTGCCTTGCCCCTGCCCTGCCTTGCCCCTGCCCTGCCTTGCCCCTGCCCTGCCTTGCCCCTGCCCTGCCTTGCCCCTGCCCTGCCTTGCCCCTGCCCTCCCTTGGCCCTGCCCTCCCTTGCCCCATCATTGGGCTACCATCACTGTGCCCAGATACCGTCAGAGGCCAGGTCATTACAGTTGCACCCAACCCGACCCTGACCTCACCTCGTCCTTTCCCCTCCACCTCCACTGAGCACATGCGCAGCGGCGAAAAGCTGTGCATGTGCTGCCCTCCATGCGCCATGCTTGCATGCAGTGCATGGGAGGGAGACAGGGGTGGCTTGGGAGCCCGCATCCCGGCATGGACCGGGGATGAGGGGGAGGACTGCCGGCCACTGCCCAGTGCTGAGTGCAGGAGCTCATAGGGCAGCAGCCCAGGCTGGGGGTGGACCCCAGTGTACCCCTGCCCCTGCCCCTGCCCCTGGCCAGGGCTGAGCCAGGGGCCTGGGTGACTGCCTGCTGCTCTGGGGGTGCTGGCCCCACTGCGGGAGCTGGTGCGGGGGCTGCCAGTGTGGGTGCTAGTGAGGGGTGCTTGGCTGGGGTCTGTGGGCAGGAGGGGGGCGCCCTGGGGGCAGGAGCGGCGGCTACGGGGTGAGCTTACAGCAGCTGCCACGGCCGCCAGGGCTGCTGCCACGGCAGCGGGGGTGCTGGCACTGATGGCCTGGGCTTCCTTGTTGACATGGCCTGCGTGATGGGGGGTGTAAAAGGAGGGGTCAGGGCAGGGCGGGGCGGGGCGGGGTCTTGACCACCACGCACACCACATGTCAGCAATGGAGAACAGCATGCACCTGTCAATGCATGCACCTGTCAATGCATGCACCCTCCATGTGCCTGTTTCTTGGCATGTACGTCCATGTCGCCCAGGCAGGCAGCCCAGGCATACCCCCCCACCCCAGCTTAGCTCTACTCACTAGGGGTGGTGGGGGGGCCCACGCTGCTGCTGCCGCCGCCCCCAGCCGCCCCAGCATCTGAGGTCCGGGTGGGTGAGGTGGCCAGCAGCGCGTTGCCCAGCAGGCTGGGGCGCTTGGCCCCGGACCTACGCTTGCAATGGCGGCGGTGGCCCAGGTGGCCCCCCTCCCCCCTGCCCACCCCCTGGGGGCTGTCCCGCTCGCTGCCCCCGGCCTGGCCCAGCCCCACACTACCATCCTCAGAGCAGGCTGAGTCACTGCCCCGGTAGCCGGTGGAGCTGCGGGGGGACAGCAGCAGCCGGGCACCCTCAAACCCCGGAGCCGCCCTGACGCCGGGCTCCCCCTCCTCCCCCGCCTTGCGGCTCAGGCCCACACTGTCGGCACCCAGGTCGGCTCCGGACATGGAGCTGGTGGCCAAGCGCCCCAGGCGGCCCCGGGTGGTGCCAAAACGGGCCAAGGCAGCTGCCCGGGCGGGCCCAGGGGAGGCGGGGGCGCCGCTGAGGCTGACGCGCAGGGGGTGGGGGGGTGCTGAGGGGGCGCTCAGCAGGTGGGAGGTAGCTGTGGGGAAGCTGGCGTGCGGGGATACATCCTTGGGGCTGGAGCAGGGGCTGGGGTCGGGGCTGGGGGAGGAGGGGCGGGGCACACGCAAGGTGAGGCCGCGCTGAGAGGGGGGCAGGGGGGCAGGGGGGGCCGGAGCACTGCCCTGGCTGCTGCAGGGGGTGGGGGGCCCAGGGGGGCCTTGGAGGACCTGGCCCTCAGTCAGCCTGGGTGAGGAGGGCTGGGGGCAGGGGGCTGCGTCCACCTGACCCTGGCCGCCTAGCTGGCAGGTCTGCACCCTGCTGGTAGAGGGGGCTGTGGCCAGGCCGGTCATGCCTGCCAGGCTGGCATGTGCATGTGGGCAGTGACCCTCCTGCTCAGGCTCAGGCTCAACCGCCAGAGCCAACTGCCCGGTGGCCAGGCCTGCCAGCAGGGCTGCATCGGTCACCTGCCCTGGGGCAACAGTGCTTGAGCTCAGCTGGGTTGATGGCCCCCTGGCTGTGCCCTGACCCAGAAGAGTCCCCAGCCCTGGATCAGCCTCTACCTGCCCACCGTTTGAACAGTGGGGGGCTGCATGGGGCAAGGGTGAATCTGGGGGTGTCCTGGTGGTGGCATGGCTTGCATGGCTTGCATGCATGCCACTGCTGCCAATTGGGTCTGCGCAGGGGTGAGTAGCATCATGGTCTAGTGCTGATGTCAGGCAGGCTGCCTCTGGCTGTGGTGCTGGGGGCAGGGCTGGGCCTGACACGGCAGCAGCCATGGGCTTTGCTGGGGGGCTGGGGGGGGGGGCTACTGCGGGGGTGGGGGGCTCCATGGCCTGCAGCAGCAAGGCAGGCACATGGCGGCCTGGTACGCACGGGGCTGCGCATGGTGCTATGGGGCTGCTCACTGACACCAGGGTCACACCTGGTCAGGAGTGACATGGATTGCCCCGTGCAAGCGCGGATACACCTCAGACCTGAACACAAAGGTGCCACAGGACTCGAAGCGGTAGCGCAGTGGGCTGCTGGAGCTGAGGGAGCTGGAGCGCAGCACCACCTGCAGCCACACTGCACCTTGTGTGAGCTTGTGCTGAAGGCCGGGCCTGGGTGAGGCGCTGCTGGCTGCTGGGAAAGTAGCAACAGTTTGCTAGAGTGCAGGCGGGTGTGTTAGGGGGTGTGAGGGTGTGAGGGGTGTGGGGTGGGGAGGGTGTCAGGCGGTGTGTGGGGGGTGAGAGCGCACATGACCAGCTAATGGCAGCACAGGGAAGAGATGCTCAGGGTTGGCACCGCGGGCCCAGTCTGGAGGCTGGCGTGCTGGAAGCTGGTAGGCTGATGGATCATATGGTTGCAATGTGCCAAGGTGTTTCACGGGCGCAAGGGGTGCTGCGCCAGAAACCAGCAAGCAGGAAGTGGCGACAGGTGAGGTACAGGGGCGCACCTCTCCAGAAGCAGTGTCGAGAAGCTCGAAGTGGAGCTGGGGTGCGTCGCAGGGACTGCGAGAGCAGCACCGGATTGGGGTAGAGAGTGGGCGGGCTAGAGCCCGGAAGCCAGGACCCGGAAGAAAGTAAGTGATGTGTTGAAACCCACCTTGCAAGGAACTCTGCTGTGCTGCCGCGCGATAACTTTGCAAAGCGGGGATGCGACTTAAAATCACGGCAATTAAAGACGACTCGCAGGAGCATTAGCGGGGTGGGTCTGCGGAGTATGCGAGTCAGTGCCATCATCGCAGACCTCGCATCGTTCCCCTGGTCCCATCACTTGCGGTCCTGTTGGGAATTTACCCATTGGGACTTTAGGGAGCCGTCGTGTTCCACAGCCCACGAAAGCTTCGCCCACCAGGCTGCATTATTACTGGAGAGACTTTAAAGCTCTACGTGATGCTTTTCTAGCTTCGCGCGACGAACATGCTGAGTGCAATCCAAGCTATAATTTGCTACCAGCAATAGCTTAGGGGTGCATGAACATGTCCTGGGGAAATGGGTCCATGTCCGAATGATTGCATGATTGTATGCAACGATTGCCTTTAAATGGTACAAACGATCTCTTACTTGCGTCGTGAGGCGCTGCATGAACGGCGGGTTACACTCACTGTGTAAGATTGCCTGTTCAAAGTCTAGCAGAACTGCGTTGTGAGTACACTTCGATTTCAAGTGCAGATTTCTTTGTACTGCCCAAGATGTTCAGGCGGTGGAGCATGATGCTGCAAGACCAAGCAAACCCCATGATGGCCCTCGGGCGGCCCCGATTTGGGCCGCTCTTTCCAGCCTTCCAAGCAACTCCCCACTCAGCTGTCTTCCCTTCCCTTGCGCTGCACACACCGCCCTGAAGGCCCTTAGTCCGCATGGTCAGCGAGCAGTGCTGCCTAGCAGCAGTCCTGTGCTTGTCATTACTGCTGCTATCACTTGTACGTCAGCCCTCTGTAGGACCTCCCACAGCGGGTCCAGCCCAGGGCTCCCCTTCCCCTCCCCACCCAGCCTGCCCTCCCACCCACCGCACGGCAGCGCACAGCAGCCACCCTAGCCCAGCTCCCCTCCCCCGTGCAACTGGACATCCCAGCCCTCTTCATTGCGCCATAGAGAGCATACCCACACACGCCCTGTTGGCCTCCCTTGGAAGTGTCGATAGGTAGGGACAAGGCTGCAGCT
>JASKMD010000028.1:5316502-5442910 GCA_030144725.1 Haematococcus lacustris | reverse complement strand
CCCATTGCCAGCCCTGCCTGCCTGCCGACGGGTTTGCTGCCCCCAGTGGCCACCCACTGCTGGAGCACAGGCCCACTTGGCCACCCCACCCGCTGACCAGGGTGCCCACCTTGCTGCAGAATGCAGTGAACACGTCCTTCAGCTCGGCGCGCTCGCCCCACGCCTGCCCTGAGGCCTCTGGCAGTGCCCGGGAGCAGGACAGCAGATCTAGCAGGCTGGTCACCATCTCAGCGCCCCGCTTTTGCCGGTACTGGCTCACTGCCTGCAGGTCAGGGTGAGGGCAATGCAGTCAGGCTGAGTGCTAGGATTTGAGTCTGGGCTAGTGAGCACAGAAAGTCATTTCAACCAGTTTGTGAGTCCAGCTGGGTCGGCAAAGGTACAACCATGGTGGTAAAGAAACAGACAAGGTGTTCAAGACAACAGACAAGGCAGAGTAACAAAGAGAGAATTTCAATGGGATGGACAAGCTGGGATGGCAACGACGCTGTTGTAGCAAAGAGAAGAGATGGTGAGGGTCAAGGGTAGGACGTCAGGTCATCAAGGTCAAGGACAAGGCCTGAGGACAAAAGTCGCCAAGGTATTGTCTCAAAGTGCTAGAGCACTCTGCCACTAAGTCCCTTTCCCTCTCACGCCTAAAGCCATCCGGCTTTTATGCTCCACATCCCTCGTGGATGAGAAACAGCCTACCCTCACCCCTGCCTGCCCCTGATGCCCTGGAATTCTCAGTGTTGTAGCTAAAGGCCGGCCTTACCTGCACCAGCAGCAGGCGACGCCGGGTGCCAACAAGCTCTTTCACCACTGACATCACACGCTTGTCTTCCAAGCCTAGCAACGCGGGTAGCTCCTTCAACACAAACTGGGCGTCGAAGTCGCCGGTGCCTGGCAGCGGGGACAAGGTAGACAGGCATAGGCAAGTCATATGCAGGGGGCAGAGGGCTAGGGGCGAAGTTAAATAATGGGTGCGAAGTGGAGCGCATAACCAATTGTTTGTGACGGGGCTTGAACCGCACTGCCAGATGTTGATGCAGTGCTGCTTGTTAATGATATACACAGAGACCAGCAATGCATCCTTGCCCTCCCTCATGTCTCGTGCCTCTTGCCAACAGTCGTGATGACGTCAAACCCACCATCACTGACACGCTTTTCGAATTCGCGACGGAACAGTGCGCGCCGAGTGGCCTCTTCCACCGTGTCGATCACGTCGCCTCCTGACTTCGCGAGCTCCAGTACTCGCTCCAAGGTCCACTTCCCGCCCTCCTGCAGCCAGCACGGCAGCAGCCCATGGGCAGGCAATCAGCCTATGTGTTGTCCACTTGCTGTTGTACCAGTCTTACCCAAATCTTGCACTGCTCCTGCTGCTGCTGTTGCTGCTCCTGCTCCTGCTGCTGCTGCTCCTCCTCCTGCTGCTGCTCCTGCTGCTGCCTGCTGCTACTCCTTCCTAGTGCTCCGCCCGTGCCAACTTCCTTGAGTCTGCACCTTAGCATTCACCTCCTTGTTCTATGCCCCGCACTCCATGACACCTACCGGCCCCATTACGCCCACCACTCACCCACCCGCCTACCAGGCCCTGCCCACCACCCCTGGACTCCGGCTGTTGCCGGCTGCCTGCCTCAGCCCTGCAGCGCTTGCACTGGTCTCCTCTGACTCCTCCCCTAGTCTTGCCTACACCCTCACCTCAGCCACGGCTGCACTGCCAGACATCTCAGTGCGGGCGCTGGCCATGGCCTTGTCAGCCTGCTGTCGGGTCAGGCCCAACTGACTGCGCAGCCCCTCCAGGTACTCCTTCTTGTCAGCCGTCAGCGGACCTGAGCCACACAGCCAGTCCCTGGCACCGAGCTATTGTTCTGAGCTATTGGATTACATACTATAGTGATACGCCCTGTTGGTGATACGCTGATTTGGTGAAACCCAAAAAAACGGTCCCAAAGGCCCTATAGCACAAATTTGGTGACAGCGCCTGGCTCAAACATTGAAGTGATACATGTTTGGTGACTCCCTATTCTAAATAGATCTACGAAGCCAGAGGCTGCCAAGTGCAACACTCAGCACATTGTCCACATATGTATTTGTTCACTAGTGGCAGCAGCCCTCGAAGCTTGTTTTCAGCTTTGGCGCCATATACCATGAGTTATGGTTAGAGTTATGGTGAACTTGAGGGTGCTGCTACAAATTTGGTGACAGCCGCATCTCAAACAAATGGTGATACGATTTGGTGACGAATTGATTTGGTGAAATCACCAACAGGGCGTATCACTACAGTATAGTATGAAAAAGATATTATTATGTTGTATATTGCACTGAGTTATTATATCATATACATTGCAATGATTTATTGTAGGAAGGGTTAAGGGATGCTGCGGGTGAGGGGAGGGGTGGGCGTCATGGTGCAGGATGCAGCTCTGAGCATCCAGCAGTGGGGAGGCGCAGAGAGAGTGCAGAAGGGGAGGGTCGTCAGTGTGCTGGGCCAGGTGGTCAGGTTGTGAGCATCCATATGTGCGGCAGCTGGACACAGTTGGGGCACTGGGCAGACCCACAGCCCTCTTGAAAGACCTCAGCCTCAGGGGCAGATGTGGACAGGAGCCAGGTGGCTGGCCACTAGCAGTGGGCTAGGCGGCAGGCGGGTCAGGGCAGGGCAAGGTGGGCATATAGGGGTGGCGTGGGGCATGCAGGCCAAACAGAATGCTGGGCGGCCTTAGGCAATGCTTGCTGAGATGCAAGGGTATAACAGGGCAAACAGACTTGAGGTCGAGCAGCCTTAGGTACTGTATCATGCATTTGGGCAAACAAAATAAAACTTGTGTGTGGGGATGGTGAGCAAGATCCAGGGTGGGGACCGGGACCGGGGAGTGCAGCCTGAGGGGGTGTGAGTGTGTGTGGGTGTGTATGGGAGTATGTGGGAGTATGTGGGAGTGTGTGGGGGTGTGTGGGTGTGTGGAGAGGGTTGAGCTTAGGGTTTAAAGGAGGTGAGCACAGCCCAGGGTGAGAGGAGCAAGGGGAGGAGGCAGAACAAGAACATGCCTTACACCGGTTCAGCCTTCAGCCTTTGTGCTGCTTGGCAGGTCTTTAAGGGGTTCAACACTGTAGGAGGAGGGAGAGGGGGGAGGATCAGCAGAACCTGGCAGCCAAGACCAGCCCCCCACTCACCGCTGCGCAGCACCTCTGCCGCCTGCGCCTTGTAAGCTGTCTCGGACAGCTCTGCGTGCACTGCCGCCACCTCACCCTGGCAGGAGGGCCGAGGGTGGCAGAGGGAGCAAGGGTAGCAGGAGGGTGGCAAGGGGGCCAGACTGGAGGCAATGTCCACTTGGGGCTTGGTACTATTTGAAGTCATGTCTAAACAGGCAAGGGCTCAGCATGGGGCTTCGATTTGTATTGTGGAGTGCGGAGCCACATGCAGATGTTGGCATGACGTCCAGGCATGGCATGGGGTGCGAGTGCTGAGTGTCCCAAGGCTGGCAAAGTGAGATCAGGGCCTGGGCTAGCCTGAGAAGTCGCAGCCCTGACATGGTGTGGTAGTGAGGTATAAGGTCTGTAGGTCCTGTTGATCCTGTCGATCCTGGATCACCAGGTCTGGGCAGAGAGGTTCCAGGGCCTGAGCTGTAAGGTGTGGGGAGTGTCAGCTCAACCCCCTCACCTGGTCCATGCCCAGCACCTCACTTAGCGCGTGCAGCCGGGCCATGTCGGCATTGCGTGCATCGCTGCTGACCTTGCGACGGAGGGTGCCACCCACTGGCAGTTGCACCGCCTCGCCTGCAGCCACCACGCCCAACCACCCAGTGCATGACACCCAGGACGAAGCTCGCAACTACCAACTCCCACACACGCAGGGCAGCATGCCTCACTACCTGAGCGGGGTGCACAGTGGTAGTGGAGCCACTTGAGACTGAGTGGTGCAGAAGGCCAGCAGCATGACGGCAGCAACCAGGTTTGACTGCGCCCCGCCCACGCCCCTCCATGCCCCCCAGCCCCGGCCCACAATGACAACAGCCCGGCACCCCGGCCGATCCTGCTGCTCTTACCACTGCCCCAGCCCCGGCCACTCCCGCTGCCCTTGCCACTAGCCCAGCCCTGCTGCCCCTGCCCCTGCCCCTGCCCCTGCCCACATAGAAGCCAGCCTGCCCCTCCCCTCCCGCCCCACACCTTGCATGGTGGTCATCATGTAGTCCCGGTATAACAAGGCCCTGTTCTCATGGCTTACATCATCCCTCAGGTTGATCTCCCGCTGACCCTTGCGCTCCTCCTCACCAAACTGCCCACGCGCTGACTGCGGACACATCACACCCAGCCACCACCCTCTCACACACCCTCACACACCAGCACCCACCCAGAGTGAGAGTGTGACGATGGACGGGTTCGGCTGCTTGGCAACCTTTCCTCTTCACCATTGCATCGAATGCATCAGTAAAAGCATCATCATTTACATAAGCAGGAGGGCACAGGGCACAGGGTGTCATCAGCAGCAGCAGAAACAATAGCAGCATCAGCATCAGCATCAGCATCAGCAGCATCATCAGCGTCAGCATCAGCAGCATCATCAGCATCATCAGCATCAGCAGCGTCAGCAGCATCAGCAGCATCAGCAGCAGCAACAGGGTGCAGGGTACAGCACCTGCATGGCTTTCTGCACCGTCTTGACATTGTCTTGGGCCCCAGAGCTGCCAGTACTGGCCTCTGCCTCCTCTGCTGCCATCTTGGCCGCAACTGACTCTGGAAGGTCCTCACCTGGGGATAGGGGCAGCAGACAAGCCTCAGGTCAGATCACAGCTCAGGGTCAGGGTCAGGGTCAGGGCCAGGGTCAGGGCCAGGGCCAGGGCCAGGGCCAGGGTCGAGCTCTTAACTGACCCTTGGCCTTGGCCTCATCCATTGCCTTGGTCATGAGCTCCGCCACCTCCTTAGCCACAGCGTCCAGGCCCTTGACCTGAGTGCGGGCAGCAGAGCAGCCAGACTCGCATGGTGGCACCATGGAAGCCTAGTCAGAGCACACAAGGAGGGCATCCTGTCCTTGGCAGCCACCTTAGGCATGGTGGGCCAGACACCTACACAAAGCCAGCCTGTTGACCCCAGCCCCAACCCTAACCCTGACTCTGACCTTGACCCTAGGCTTGCCCTAATCCTGACCTTGCATGCTCCCGGCTACTCCATAGCCCATGAGACTGCACATCATACCAGGCCACTTTCTTGACCCCAACCTAACCCCAAATCTAACCTTGACCCCGACCCAGGGCTTGACCCTAACCCTGATCTCACATGCACCTGGTCAGCTCGTGGATCATGAGCTCACTCAGTGGAAATGGCTGCACAAGCAAGGGCTGACCAGCAAGGGATGCAAGGCCCACCTTCAGGTCAGCCACACTCTTCCACGGCATCAGCCACACTCTTCCACGGCATCCCTACATTAGCTACATTAGGTTAGACCATTCGATGGACCTTACCATGATAACCTCCTAACCTCCTTAACCAGGACTCAGACAGTCCCCTCCTTTAGGCTCAAAGGTGAGGCCCTGGTCCTGCCTCAGCATGTGAGACCGTCACCCAATCCCTGCCATCCCACTCCATGCCTTGAAGCTGAGTGCATATGGAGCTGAGTGACATACCAAAGGCAAACCATGGGATTGCCAAGTGCCTGACTGTTGCTGCCGCTGCTGCTGCTGCTGCTGCCGCTGCTGCTGCTGCCGCTGCCGCTGCTGCTGCCGCTGCTGCTGCCACCCTGGCAGTTGAGGCCTGCCCCACCCCACCTCACCCTCTCCAGCATGGGCGTGACCACGATGGCGTTGAACTGCACCAGCTTCTTCAGCACAGCCGCCGCTGCCTTGCGGTCCTGATTGGCGCCGCGCTCCTTCAAAGCCTGACCCACGTACGACTTCAACCGATCACGAACAGACTGCCACGACACACAACCGGGTGACAGAGGAGTCAAGGGGAGTGTCAGGGTGAGGAGGAGGGTAAAGGGCGGGAGGGAATCATGAGCAAACTGCCAAACACACAACATGGTAGCAGGAGGAACAATCGTCAGATTTCCCCACCTCATGCCCTGCCCCTACTCCCTTACTCCATCCCCACGAGCAGCAGCAGCGGCAGCAGCAGCTAGCTGAGTGAGAGTGAGTGGGGAGATGGAGGGAGAAGAGGAGGGTGAGGGTGGGGTCATAAGGGGGGCGGGGAAGAGGAGTATGGTGCGGGTAGGGGAGCTGCATGGTGGTCGGGCTGATCACATGGCAGGGAGGCTGGGCAACTCCCCTCAGGCTGAGTTAGCAGGCTGAGTCAGGGGCTGGGTTAGCCCATTGGACCATATTTACACCATCTTGCCCCTGCCCCAGCCCCTGCCCCTGCCCCTGCCCCCACTCACTGCCTTGAAGATCTCCATGGCCACATCCGGCTCCAACCGCAGCCCCTTGATCAGCTCCTCCAGCTGGTCCAGGTCCGCCTCACTCACGGGTTTGGCGCCCATCATGAAGATGTCACTGCTCAGGCAGCAGGGCAGTGCAGGGCAGGGCAGGGCAGGGCAGTGCAGGGCCACAGGGCAGGGCAGGGGAGTGCAGGGGAGTGCAGGGGAAGCAGCTTGGAGCAGCACAGCTTGGGAGGGGGTGGCCATGCCAAACACCCAGCAACATGTGCATGCTGATGACAATAGGAAATCAAGTCAAGGTGGCAGGCACAGGTCACACTTCCTCACGAGGTCTCATTCTAACGTTTCCTCCCGGCCAGCCAGCCTGCCCGGCCTACCTGATGGCCTCCTCCAGCTGCTTGCCTAGCGTCTCCTTCTGCGCCGCCTTGACAGCAGCAGGGGGGAGGCACAGGATGCGCTGGATGCGGCGCAGCTCCTCATGGTCCGCCCCACTCAGCCGCGGCTTGCTCTCCAGCTGCAGGGCCAGCAGGGCAGCAGCCAGCAGGGGAGGGAGGTGGGGGGGGCGGCGGAGGGGCGGGGAAGACGGGCAGGGGAGACTAAGGCAGCAGGAAGAGCAGGGCAGCTAGGCAGGTCAGCAAGGACATGGGGGAGGGGGAGGGGGAGGGGAGGGGAGGGGGGCAGAGGAGCCAGTCTTTCAGGCACGGGCTGAGGCGATGACATATTGCAAAAAGCAACAACTGTCAGCTCAGCAGCTCAGCGAATCTACCCCTCCACCCCCCACCAGACCATTCCCCCTCTCACCTCCGGTGCTAAACCCCCCTCACATCCCTCACCTCCCCCCTCCCGCGCTAAATCCCTCCCCCCTCTTCCCTCTCCTGCCCTCCCCCGCTCCTCCCACCGCCACTCAGCCCCGCCCCTACCCCCGCACTGACCAGTGCCTCCAGCTTAGTCCGGTAGAGGCTCTTGTGCAGCTCCATGGCTGCCTCAGGGCTGAAGTGCAGGCGGTCGCACAGCCCCCCAAGCAGGTCAGCAGGGGAGGGGGCCGAGTCCAGCCGGCCTGACACCACCTCTTCACGCAGGAGCCGCCTGACACCAGCACCAGCAGCAGCGGCAGCGGCAGGTCAGCAGCAGCACCACCAGCAGCAGGTCAGCAGGTCAGCCGCAGCGACAGGTCAGCAGCAGGTCAGCAGCGGGGTGGAGGAGCAGGGGGAGTTCTCAACTTCACCATGACCATGAGGAGTGAGGACCTCAGCACAAGGTGTGACGCCGTCCACCGGGCAGAAGGTGTGAAGTCAAGGAGGCTGGACGAGGAGGGCTGGGAGGGTGCAAGGTCTTCACGCTGGCAGCTCACCTCACCTCACCTCACCTCACCTCACCTCACCTCACCTCACCTCACCTCACCTCACCTCACCTCACCTCACCTCACCTCACCTCACCTCACCTCACCTCACCTCACCTCACCTCACCTCACCTCACCTCACCTCACCTCACCTCACCTCACCTCACCTCACCTCACCTCACCTCACCTCACCTCACCTCACCTCACCTCACCTCACCTCACCTCACCTCACCTCACCTCACCTCACCTCACCTCACCTCACCACACCTCACCTGTACATGGTGGCAGCCACCTCATCAGCCAGCCCCTGGGCCACTGTAGGGGTCAGCACCAGCATGGCCTGCGACAGGCAGCACCATAGTGCTTGAGATGAGCAGCAGCAGCAGCAGCAGCAGCAGCAGCCTTCCTGGCCCAAGCAATAAAGATAGAAATCTGCCCCCCGAGATCGCCCCTTCACCCCAGAGCATGTTTCTGCGTCTGGCTAGGTTTGAACCCGCGACCTTAGCATCCGCCAAAAAGCGACTTAGGCCACCCACCCGCCTATAGAGCAGGAAGGGGACCATCCCCTACCCTTGCGGGATGCCCGTTCACTGTTCCTCCTCCCCTTGCTGCACTGTTGTGATCGCCTTTGACCTCTTCACCCTGCTGCTGCCCCACCTGCAGGTCCTTGGTGTCAGCCTGCAGCTGCGGGGTGAACCTCCCTGCTTGCTCCAGGTGATGCTCCACAAACACCTAAGCAGCCACCGCCAGGCAGGCAGGCAGGCTCAGGTAGGCAGGCCAATTGCGGCAGTTGAGGCAGTCGAGGTAGGCAGGCAGGCTTGGGCAGGCAGGCCAGTCAAGGCAGGCAGGCAGGCAGGCCGGTTCAGGCAGGCAGGCAGCCACAGTTCAGAAGGCAGCAGAACGGTGCAGGGTCTGGGGTAGCAGTAGCTAGCCAGCTGTTTGTGCAGCAGGTCCTGCCTTGAAGCCCACTGCCTAGGGTTTACAATGACTTGCTAGGAGCCAGCTGCTGCTACAATGGCGCGTGGCACCCCCTTGTGCAGTGGCACCCCCTTGTTGCAGCTGATGCCGCTCACCTTGTACAGCTCCTTGCGGTCACGAGTGCGGGGCTCCGCCATGAAGGGTCCACCTGCCAGGCTGACTGGGCCCAGACCCGGCACCAGGTCCTCCTCACCAGCCAATCTGCAGGAAGAGGGGGAGGGGAAAGGGGTGGAGAGGGGCAGGGGCAGGGGCAGGGGCAGGGGCAGGGGCAGGGGCAGGGGCAGGGGCAGGGGCAGGGGCAGTACCTACTGTGAGCCCCAGGCATGAGGACTGCAAGAGATGAGGTTTGGTTGAGTGATTAGAGCGTAGCAGCCTCACCCCCTGCAGCCTCACCCCCTGCAGCCTGACCCCCTGCAGCCTCACCCCGCAAGCTTGCGGCTGAACTCCAATGCCTCTGCGATGAATCCAGCCACTGCTGCTGGGTCCCTGGCCTTGGCCGTGGCCTTGATCACGGTGCAGGCACGCTCCAGCTGGGACTCAACCTGGGTGCGCGCTGCCTCCTTCACCAGCTGCAGGCAGGCAGGCAGGCAGGCAGCAGCAGATGGCAGCAGCAGATGGCAGCTGGCAAGTTGCAGCAGCCTGGCAACAGCAGATGCTGATGGGGCATAGGCGCGGCAGACGGAAAGATAATACTGATTGGAATGCTGCTGCCGTGCCCCCTTCACCGCCCCTCCCTCACACCCACCTCAGCCGCCGTGTCATCCATCAGCTTCACGGCTTGCTGCTGCTCGCGAAGTGATCGGAGGAATTGCCTGGACAGCAAAGGGGGGTGGCTGGGGTGGGTTGGACAGTGACAGCCTCCAGGATGCTGGCAGCAGGGGGAGGCAGCAACAACTGTGACAAGTTTCTGTAGTGAAAGCTGGGGTGAGGGGCCTGAGGGGGGTGAGGGCCTGAGGGGGGTGAGGGGCCTGAGGGGGGTGAGGGGCCTGAGGGGGGTGAGGGCCTGAGGGGGGTGAGGGGCCTGAGGGGGGTGAGGGCCTGAGGGGGGTGAGGGGCCTGAGGGGTGGCCCAAGAGAAGGGCAGGGGTGGGGCAGCCTAAGACTCTGGACCCCATGCCTGCTGACCCGTTGCCGGGGTATGTTTAGGGGGCCACAATGCGGGGTCAGGCTGGCTGTGACTGATGTGATGACTAAGATGAAGGGGAAGAGAGTAATAGGGGGCGACTGACCCAGCGCAGTGGAGCCGGAAGCAGAGCTCATGCACGGCAGCAAGGGGTTGTGAGGGTGTCAGCAAGGGCGCTGCAGTGAGAGTGGGAGCTAAGTTTGACCAGTGAGGGGGAAGATGCAGTCAGGGGCCTGCAGGACTGGCAAGGACACACAGCAACAGAAGACTGCTTCCACATGCAGCAGGAAAATAATATTGCGACATGCAACCACAATGCTGCATGCAGGTAGAAAAGGAGTGCCCAACAACTCTCCCACCTATTTCACACATTGGGGGAAGCTGGCTGGCAGGGGATGGTGAGCTGGTGGAAGGTAGCTGGTGGAATGGTAGCTGGCGAGAAGGTGGCCGCAGGTGTCACACCAAGGACAGCATCGCAGCCGTGGGGGGCCGTGGGGGGCCGTAGGGAATTAGCATGGCGTGGGTGCACACAGCCACAGCCACGGCCAAGCATAAAGGATGGTGTAGGGAGGGTCATCAGCAGCAAAGGAGGGAGCAGGAGGAGGGGAGGGGAAGGCCCTACAACACCGTGCATGAAGTGTGAAAGTGTAAGAAAATGCACATGGGAGAGGTAGCAATCTTGCCACTGCCGACCATCCTTGACTTGACACTGACTAAACCTGCACCCGCACCAGCCCTTGCCGACATGGTTAGGGTCGGGGTTAGGGTTAAGGTTGAGGGTAGAGTTCACTCAACACCTTACCCTAGCCCTAACCCAAGCCCTTAACATTGAAGGTGTCTGCAGTAATCACGTAGTCCTTGACTGCCCTCTCCTCCCCGCCCTGTTGCTGGACCCCCGCTGTGCATCCTACGTGTTTCTGTCCCTGATGTGGCCCAGGGCCCGGCCACATCCCTGCACTAGGCTGCCACCACCACATCTCTTCTCTCTCTTGCACATTTCTCAACCCGCCCCCGCCCCCGCCCCCGCCCCCCCCACCCGCCCCCGCCCCCGCCCCCCACCTGTCTGCCTGCAGCTGGCCACCTTGCTTCTCCAGGAACGCGCGGAAGATGGTGCGTGCATTGTCCCGCCGCGCAACAAACACCTGCAGGCGCAGAGCAGTCAACCTGTACCCCTGTCACCCCTCACCCTGCCCCCTGGACCCTGCCACCCCTCACCCTGCCACCCTGTCACCCTGTCACACCTTGCCCTATTCCCCTGTCATCCCTGTCACACTGTTACCATGGAGCTCCCAGCGCCAGCTATGCAAGGCTGCTGACCCCTCAGGCTGCTGACGCCTCATGACAAGGCCACATGCATGAGGCCACTTGCCAGCCTAGCTGCACACCACAGCCACAGGGTCAGATGCAGGGCAGCCAGTGGATGCGCCACCCTGGACCCGCACCCACACGCCAGGGTCAGAGGTGACCCAAGGGCTTGACTACGGCAGGATCACATTTGAGCTGCCGCCCTGACCCAGCACACCCCACCTAGAGCAGAGCAGCCACAGCTCTAATGTCCTGTCCTGGATGAGGGGGGCTGGGAAGGATTTGGACTGGGACCGGAGGTGCTGACCCATAGGGCTGCTTTGACCACTGAGAGACAGGCTGAGGGGGGATGGGAGAGCCCACTGTGAGGGGCTGGGCAGTTCACATTTGAGCTGCCGCCCTGACCCAGCACACTCCACCTAGAGCAGAGCAGCCGTGGTCTAGATGGCCTGTCCTGGATGAGGGGGGCTGCGAGAGACCACTGGGAGCGGCTGAGCAGAATGCAGTTGAGCTGCCCTTGTCCTGATGTTGGCTCCTGCCTGCCCAGCAGCGTCCTATGCCAGCGTTTGCTGCAGCTGAGCTCACGTCCAGTTCTCGACCTGCACCTGGACCTGCACCTGGACCTGCACCTGGATAGGAGCTGCTCTGACAGCCTGCTCTACTCTGCACTGACAGCCTCTGGCTGCTCTGCCACTGCTGCTCAGCCACTGGCTGCTCCTCTGGCTGCTCAGCCACTGGCTGCTCTGACAGCCTGCTCTGCGCCGGGCAGCTGCCGGCTGCTGGGCGGTGGAGATGCTTGCCTGGGCATCGGTGATGTTAAAGTGGCGACGCCAGGGCAGCAGGAAAGCCGACTTCTGGTCCCCGAACACGACCTGCACCAGGTCAGGCCAAGCCAGGTGAAGGGCCACATCTATGCGGAGGTCCAAGGCTAGGGCTAGGGCTAGTGTAGAGATAAGGTAGGAATAGGGCAGGCTGGGTCATGCATGTTGAGTCAGTCAAGGGGTGCCGACCATTTGAATGTTACCAGTTCTGCACCAGGTCAAGTCAGGTCAGGCCAGGTGTAGGGTCAGGTGCAGGTCTGCGGCTAGTTCGGAGGGGCTGGCTGGCTGGCTGGCTGGCTGGCTGACTGGTTGGCTGACTCAATCCATGGCACAACAGGGTGGTGTGCAGCCTGCGCAGCAGGCCCTGCAGGTGGCTGCCATGCGGGGCAGCACACTGACAGCTTGTAGCATGAGGTCGGGTTAGGCTGGGGCTGGTCACGCTTAGTCACATGGGGGTCCCATTGCGGGGAGCGCAATGTTGGGAGGCTTAATGTTAATGTACCCTTAATGTAGGAGTGGGACGGGTCACACCTGGCTGACATACAGCAAGCGCTGAAAAGCCTTGCGCTGCTCAAACTGGGTGTTGCGGTCCTTGCTCTCATAACCCTGCAGGCCAGGCAGCCAAGACAAACAAGCTGAGCCGGTCAGGTGTGTCTGGTAAGTCAGTTAGGTCAAATGGCCACAGCAAACAGGTTGGGCAAGTATGTGTAACGAGTATGGCAAACCTGGCAAGTTAGGTGGTGGGCAATGCACTGTGGCTTCATCTTCCTCCTCCATCTCTAGCTATTTATCTTACCGCTGATTGAATGAGCTGTATGCGACAGAAACAAGACAATAGCATGCCAGCCCACCCCGCCCTACAAAGCAGCTGTATGGCATGGCAGGTCGTGCAGGGTAATGCTGGGGTGCAAGCGGTGAGGCCACCCCATCCCACCCCACCCCACCCCACCCCACCCCACCCCACCCCACCCCACCCCACCCCACCCCACCCCACCCCACCCCACCCCACCCCACCCCACCCCACCCCACCCCACCCCACCCCACCCCACCCCACCCCACCCCACCCCACCCCACCCCACCCCACCCCACCCCACCCCACCCCACCCCACCCCACCCCACAAAGCAGCTGTGCGGCACGGCAGGTCGGCACGGCTGGTCACCCCACACCACCTCACCCCACCCCACACCACCCCAGTGCCTCCGACCCCTCCCCAGCTTGCTTGCCTGCCTGAACAGGCGGCGTGCCACCTCAATGTGCACTGGGGCCGCCTCCTCATCGCTCAGCCCCAGCGCGGCCTTGAAGGCCAGAACCTTGGGTGCCTCGTCCCCCCGCAGCTGCACCCACAGCCCACAAGATCAGGCACACGATGAGGCCATGATAGATGTTGAGGCTGCTGACTAATGAGGCACAACATGTCACACTCCACCCTGCCGCCAGACCCTTTCTAGGTCACAACAGATAACAATCTAACACCCTGCTTTGCTCTTCACATGCAGGTGGGATAGTGGGCCCAGCCCAGCCCAGCCCAGCCCAGCCCAGCCCAGCCCAGCCCAGCCCAGCCCAGCCCAGCCCAGCCCAGCCCAGCCCAGCCCAGCCCACATCCTGTGCCACTATTATCATTTTCCAGCCCATGACAAGCCCATGACAAGCCCATGACAAGCCCAGGACATCCTGGGCCCTGCTCCCCTGCTGCCGGCACCTGCTGGTCCCCTCGGGGGATCACATTCTCCAGGAACTGGCTGTAAAGCTTGGTCAGCCCCTCCGCATCATCTCGCTGCATGTTGAGCCCAAACCTGCGGCCCACACCTGCGGCCATCACCAGCAGCCAGCAGGCACTGATGCCAGTGCACACCCGTGTCTGATTGCTTCTCATGGCGCAATGCACGATGCACAGTTCACAAAGCGACCACCTCATAGCGCAAGGCGCCCTCAAATGTGTGGCAAGATGCTGAGCTCAACAGCCCGATGCTCCCATTGGGTTCCTGCTATATCCTCCTATAACTTCACATTGCAGCCTCACTTCACCAGCTCCACCCTGCCTTTCCCTTATAACAGCTCCGCCCTGCCTCTCCCCCACATGAACTGCCCTGTGCCCCTTGAGCCCAGGTCTCAGCCAAAACCCAGCAGCACCCATAACCATGGGTGGGCTGGCAGTGCCCTCACACAGACAGCAGCCGACCCTCACACCAAGCTTGAATCATCACACTAGCTGCAGCCAGCGCCTGCCATCACTTTAGCCAGGCCACTCTAGCGTGGACCTACACACCTAGCCATACAGGCAATCAGCAGACTTCACCCCAGCAGCCCTTTCCTCCCCCACCCTTTTTCTCTTCAAACGCTCCTCCCCTCCCAATTCCCTTCCACTGCATGCTGCAGCCTCATCTCATCCGCTCCACCCTGCCACAGTCGCAGATCACCTGCTTTGCTGCAGCCTTTGCTCGCCAGCCCCTAACAACCCCGTTGCTGCTGATCCTCACCCCACCTTCCACATCCTGGGCAGTCAGCTGCGCTGGGTCATCCAACTCCACGATGGTGTTGTACAAAGCAACCACAGCTGCTGAGTCGCGCTTCTTCTTAGCCTGCAGGCGCAGGGTGCTAACCCTGGCTTATATGCACTTGAGTAACATCTTATTTGCTGCTTTGACTGGCAGGTTTGATACAACCTGCTGCTGCATAATTACTGCATATGCATCCCTGCACGACAAGGCTGGCACCAGAGGGCTGCTGTCCTGCGCCGCACTGCTTAGGCCGTACTGCTCGGGTCTGCCCACCCACCGCCTGCCCCTTGCCCGCTGCCCGCCCACCTGCCTGCCCACCTGCCTGCCCACCTGCCCGCCCACCTGCCTGCCTATCTGCCTGCTTATCTGCCTGCCCAGCTGCATAGCGGCGGTGTCTGCTGTGCCAGTGGCACCACCCCTGTCCAGTACTTGCAGATCAGCAGTGAGTGGTCTGCACCCGATGCTGGTGATGCTGGGCTGTGCTCCTTGCAGCCACCTAGCCTGCCCTAACCCTGGTGCAGTCACCTTGACGCTGACAGCTGCGGCTGCTGCTGCGCCCACAGCAGCCAGAGCATAGGATGCGATTTGCTTGTTTCCCGGTTCAACTGCAACATAATGAAAAGTAATAGAGGGAAAGGGTGGATGGACATGCATGCCAGCAAAGACAGGGGCATGTGATGTGCTGGGTTTGGCATAAAGAGAAGGACAGGCCATGTACGACTAATGACTTTTGCAGCAAATGCAAGGGCTGGCAATGTCTGCTCCTGTGCCAGATGCAATGGCCAAGGCTGCTGACCAAGGCAAGCCGGTCCTTTTTACAGCTTGTCTCCTTCTGCACCCTTACATAAGCAATGCTTGACTTATACAAGTCCTGATGGAGAAGCTGGCTGGTCCCACCTGGCAGGGCTTTGCCGGCCACCATTCCCGCTGCGCCAGCACCTCCAACGAAAGCAAGCAGCGCGGGGTACAACAGCGGAAGTGGAATGCTGCAAAGGACTTTCTGCTGGCCGTCCATCGGCAGCGGGTAAGGGAAAGCCTTAGTGCGCTCCGGCTCGTCCGCGGAAGCAAACTGCGGGTGTCATTAGTTTGCACGTCTGCATCACTTGATGCACCCACTCCCAAACTTCCTGCATACTTTAGACTTGCGCACCGAAAAAGCGGACGTGGCGCGCGCCGGAACTCGGGGACGTACATGCTGCCTCGTCCTCAATGAGTGCGCAGGCAGCCCTTTGCCCAAGCCGCAGTGCAGGATTGCCATGACGGCGCAATACTACTCTAAACTCGTAGCCGCCGTCTGCCGCACTTCACCAAGTCGCAAAAGAACCGGGTAGGATCCGCAGCCCACTTTTTGCAGTTTGCCTTCACACATTTGCACTCAACGGTTTGGTCGTTCGGCTTGCATGCTAGCTCAAGTGATGTGGCTTACACCGCTTAAGCCGTCAGCCGTTAGACCAAGCATGCTAGCTCAGGTCTGGCTAAACATCTGTAACGACGCTGAATCAAGCAGTTAAAGTGCCACCAGCAGCAGCAGCAGCAGCAGCAGGAGCAGCAGCAGCCCTGCCTCTACCAGCAACCCAGCATGACACAGCTTTGCTGCCATGTGGGTGCTTTACAGGAGCTGGAGTGAAGGTGGCGCTTCTGCAGGACTCCAGTCCGATGGAGCGCCCGGCCACATTGAGCCTGGCGATCAAAACGACAGTTCAACAGTCCTGCTACTGCCGAGACTCGGTGTACATGAGCGCTGTGGTGCACACCAAGTGCGGACACCACGGTCGAAAAAACAGAGGAGATGGTTGGTGTTCGTAGCACCGGTTGTCCGGGCCTCTGTCCGGACTGGCCGGTACTGGCGGGGAACCCCATACCCTGCGGGCGCGGTCGTGGCGTCCGCTGTGGTCGAGGCAATGGTCGTTGGGGAGATTGTGGCTAGGGTGGAGGCCTGCAGTATGAGGGCGCTGCTCGGTAGCTCGGGCTTAGGCGTCGACGCCGGCAAGGCTTTCGGGGGAGTAGCGGTTGTGCGATAGCGGGGAGTGGGCATTATTGGCTACATTACGACTGGGGGTGCTTTATCGGTCCACCTGCAAGCGGAAAGGTGCCCGTGTGTTGAACTGGCAGCGAGCTGCGCAGGCCTGGCGCGAGAGAGGCCGCCCACACCACAGGACGTGCGTCTGCAGACCTCTTTCTCACCCGGAGAGAAGCCGATGTCACAGGTGTGGAACCACCGACATTCGAGCAGCGTGCAGGGTTCCAGTTATAGCGAGTCCAGCCATCGATGAAAGGATGCTGCAGTACGCCACCCAGCCGCAACGCCTTGCGCGTGCATCTCGCTTGTTCATCGCCATCGCTCTTGCGTTTACCCGATGCGTGGATGCTTTCAGGTGCGCCCAGGTTGCCCTCGTGTACTTGATGTGTATTGGCTGATGCCGCCTACGACACTTTCGCACACACATCCCCTTTGTAAGGGGCATATTGTTTGTTTGACGAACGCAGGCCACCAACTCCTGCACTCAGAGCAGGCTTGCAGGTAGTCTCAGTCCAATCCGCGATACTGTGTTCTTCGACGTTGTTTACGTAGGTCTTAGAGCCGCACTCGCAGGTCGCACACGATTGGTCGAGACTGCTGAGCTTGAGCTTCAGGTAAGCGATAATGCACCATCAGCACACTTGCTCATCAAGGCCCTCGCCCACCCATTCCCTCGTCATGCTGTGCCTCGACTTTCCGTGCAGGTTCTATGAAGCACAGCAGTCAGGCCCCATCCCCTCCTGGAACAGGGCAGCCAAAGCCAACGGTGCGCCCAGCTGCGCACACGCTCAGTACAGCAGCTGGGTCGTGCAGCAGCCCCAGGAGCCAGGCCACCCTCCCAGGCTGCTGCCAGCTGGCCTCACAGTGTGGGCTAGGTGGTGCTGGTGCAGGCGGCTGGCGCAGCAACTCACACATGCAGGATGGCTTCGGACCAGGCAGCATCAACAGTGACCTGTCAGGGGGGCTGTATGATGCAGGAGGTGCGAGGGAGGGCCAGGGCCAGGGGTGGGCTCAAGCCTGCAGCTCAGGCCAGCCCAGCCTTTGCCAGCTCCCCCTTCACAGCCCAGGCCTGCTGCCGCCAGTGCTCAAGGTGGTGGCCATGAGGGGCATCCTGGACCAGGCTGCTGCAGTGTTGGTTGCGGCTGCAGACCACCTGAAGCTGCACCTGCCCCTGGGCATGGCCCTCACCACTCTGGCCTGGGGCGCCCTGGAGTTTGAGGTGGCGTACCGGGCAGCAGGGCAGTGGGACGTTGCCGCCGCCACCCTGGACAGGGCTGCACGCTACCTGGTCAAGTGGGTGCGCCTGCCTGCTGCCTGCGCCTGCTCCTGCGCCCTTGGCAGCAACAATAGGCTAGCTGGCTACCAAGCTTGCATCCAAGAGCTCAAGGCAGGGAAGGTGTGGTGCTGCTGCCATGCTGCCATGCTGCATTTTTTAAAACAGTGTGAGGCGTAATCTTTGCATGCTTTTGGCCGCATGCAGGTGCCATGTGACCTCCAGTAACAACCCCACCAGCAACCGCTTCGTTGCCCAGGTCAGTGTCTTTAACTGCTCTGCCTCTCTCGCCATGGGTGTGCATCTGACAAGTGTGTGCACGTGGCGGCGAGCACAGCTCACAAGGGGCTCACATGTCCCTAGGGGCGGCCAGCACAGCTCACCATGATGGGGATATTATAATCATTATTTTGTTTCCTGTCAGACCTAACCATAAACATACCCTAACACACCTAACCTACCTAACTTGAGCTTGTTGCTGACCCATGTTGATCCCCCCTCACTATCATAGCCTCGCTTGCTACACCCCTTGCCTAAGCCCTGACTCCAAACCTACAAACCTGACCCTTCACCTACCTAGCTACCTGAACTTGCAGGTTGTTGCATATCCTTTATGACCAGCACCAGTAGTATGCCGTGGAGCAACCCATGTTCCTGACCCATAGTTGATGCTTTTACCTGTTAAAGCATGACCTTGCCTGCAGGTAGGTGATGTGGACACCGACCACAACATGTGGTGGGGCCGGCCTGAGCAGCAGCCTCAGGGTGGAGCCAGTGGCAGCGCTGGCTACCGGCTCGTGTACGTCATCAGCTCCAGCTCCCCCGGTGCCGACATCACGGGCCAGGCCGCTGCTGCCATGGCCGCCATCAGCCTGGTGCTGGCCAAGCCAGGCGCCTGGCAGAACCCCGGCCTGGTGGCAGACCTGCAATCACGGGCCCGCCAGCTGCTGGCCTTTGCTCGGGCAGTGCCGGGCAGCTGGAGGCCGCCAGTGGGGGGCAACGCCTACCCTTCCTCGGTGAGCTGCTGTCAGGCCACCCAGCTGCAACACCGGCCACAAGTGCGGGTGACAGGAGCAGCAGGCTTTGCATGCAGCTGGTTCCCACATGAGCTGTGCAACCCACCACCCCAAAAGTGTGAGTTACCAGGCTCTTAGTCAGCAGCAGCAGCAGCACATGAGCAGCACCACCGCTGCTGTAGTCCTGTACCACTCCCTGGTCATTGAGGTCAGTCATGGATGCTGCCCCCTCTCTGGAGCCCTTTGCCCCAGTAGGGCAGCACTGGTGCGTAGTAGGGTGCTGGGCTGCCCTGCTGCCGCCCGCCATGCTGCTCAGCACGCCTGCAGTGCCCGCCACTGGCCCCCTGCAGAACCACGTGGACGAGGTGGCGCTGGCCAGCCTGTGGGTGTGCAAGGTGGACCTGGCTGCAGCTGCCGCCCCTGGCCTGCCAGCCTCCTGCACTAGCGCCCTCACCAGGTGGGCTGAAAGCATGACATGATGGTGCACGCAGCCTGGACCTGGCCCGGCTTCCATGCATGGGCTGGCGTCACCCACCCCTGGATGCTTGCCGCTGACCCTCATGCTCTGTGCACAGCTCACACGCTTGCACTCACTCACCTGTGTTTGCCCGGTGCAGCTGGCAGGCCTCCGCCGCCGTCAACAGCTACGCCAGGAACTGGGACTGGGACCAGGCGCATGGAGCAGCCGCTGCCATGCTGTTCTCCATGCGCAGCTCCTTCACATGCAGCAGCTGTGAGTGGCCATGGCTTTGGTGGGATAGGCTAACTGTAAGGTGATGGCCAAGGCGGGTCTGAGGTGTCAAGATGCCTCTGCCTGATGCTGTTGCTGCCAAACACACATATCAATGCATTGCACTTACCATGAGAACCTGGACTCACCCCTGACTGGCGCCCACCCCTTACAGGCCTTGGTGGTATGTGTGTTGGTGTTGGTGCTGCTGCAGGCTCATCAGCCGTGCAGCAAGCTCAGGCCTACCTGCAGCAACTGCTGGGCCAGTGGCAGGACACGTCACGCCGCTGCCCCGCAGCTGACTTCACAGTAGGTGGATGCACCTGCTGCTGCTCTGCCTGGCCACATGCTTGCGGTGCTCAACCCAGCTGCTGCCCTGCTGCCTGCAGGTCTGCTACACCCCAGGGGGCCTGGCTTGGCTGACACAGTGAGTGGCACACAAGTGCCAAACCTGACTCCCTCTCTTCTCTTGTCAAGCTGAAGGGTGTGCTGGTTGCCCTGCATAGAATCCTGCCCCTCCTCCTTCCTCTCTGCACACCAGTGTTTTCAATTAGTGCTACATGAAGCACATTCGCTATGAAGTGCCACATTGTAAGGCCACCTTCCGCTATGACATGGTCACTTTGCGAACTGCGCCATCGGGCATCGCGATATGAGAAGCGACCTTTGACCTGCAACCTTGCGTAAACTTCGTTGACTTTTAGACCTCCGCCATGTGGTTTGACCTGAGCCAAGTAAGGTCGAGCTACGAACTTGAGGGTATGAACCTGGGCCATATCATTTCCCTTACCACTGGTAGTGCCAGGCAGCATGGGTGCTCATGTCATCAGGCTGCCATGCCCTGTCCTGTCCTGGCTGCAGGTGGGGCTCCCTGCGCCACACCGGCAACATCGCCCTGCTGGCTGCAGTGTACGCGCGGGAGCTGGGCGCTGACGTCATCGCCTCCCCTGCCGCCCTGGCAGCCACCCGCCGCACGCACCGCTGCTGGGTGCGCAGCCAGCTGGGCTACATGGCCGGCAGCAACCCGGCAGCCAGGAGCTACGTGGTCGGCTACCAGCCCAGCGGTGTGCAGGCCTCGCCGCAAAGGTGTGGGCCAGCAGGCAGCCGCCCAGCCCAGCGCTAGCATGTGGTGCAGGGTCTGGTCAGGCAGCAGCGGGCCAGGGGCTGTCCAGGTGCGTGGGCTGAAGCTCGAGCGCATGCCCCTCCCCCTGCAGGCCGCACCACAAGAGCGCCTCCTGCAGCCCCGACTACTCTGTGGGCTGCAGCTGGGAGCAGCTTCACGCTGGCGGACCCAACCCCTCCGTGCTGCAGGCAAGGCAGGCAGGCGGGCGGGCGGGCAGGCAGGCAGGCAGGCAGGCAGGCAGGCAGGCAGGCAGGCAGGCAGGCAGGCAGGCACCTTGACCTGATTTGAGCTGGGTGGCTGCAGGGCGCGCTGGTGGGTGGCCCCGGCAACGATGACGGCTACGCGGATGTGCGCAATGACTACATCCGCAATGAGGTGACCCTGGACTACAACGCAGGCTTCACCGGCGCCCTGGCTGGCCTGCACGACAGCAGCCTGCGCCTGGCCATGGCGGGCTGCAGCTGGGACCAATACTGCGCGGGTGAGGGTCGGCAGGGGCAAGGGCTGTAGGCTGGCATGCGACATGTGAGCCCACCACCTTCTGCCGCCCAGCCTGATGCCATCCACCGACTGCAAGTAACAGCCCACAGCCGCTCTTCCCACCATAGCCATCCCGCCGTACTGAAATCATTCCAGGCAAACTGGCTGCAGGGTCATGCAACCAGCAGGTTGACGAGGGGGACGCCTCTCCGCCCTACACCTCACAGCCCCCCTTGGCAGCCCCTCCAGCCACCACCAGCCCTCCAGCCCCACCTCCACCACCTCGCAGCTCGCCCCCTCCTCCACCACCTCTGCCACCACCCCCACAGCCACCACCACTCCTGCCACCACCGCCTGCCAGGTCTCCTCCCCCACCCACCTCCCCCCCGCAAGCCTTGACCCCGCCTGCAGGTAGGTTTGGTGGGCCGGCTGACTCAACTCAACTCAACTCAACTCAACTCAACTCAACTCAACTCAACTCAACTCAACTCAACTCAACTCAACTCAACTCAACTCAACTCAACTCAACTCAACTCAACTCAACTCAACTCAACTCAACTCAACTCAACTCAACTCAACTCAACTCACCCCTCCACCTCACCTCACTTCACCTCACCCCTCCGCCTCACCTCACCTCACCCCTCCGCCTTACCTCACCTCACCTCACCTCAACCCCTCAGCCTTACCTCACCTCACCTCAACCCCTCAGCCTTACCTCAGCTTGCTCTCAGCCTCATCCCATGCTCTGCTCCTTGCCTTGCTCGCCATTTAGCACATTTCACTGCCAGTGCTAGCAGGCAGGGTTAGGGGCAGGGGCAGAAGCAGGGGCAAGGGTGGGGGGTCAGCTGCATGGCACTGCTGGCAGGACCGTCTGAAGTCTGACAGTTAGGCTGAGACGGCGACAGCTCACCCGGTCAGGCACATGGTACGCATACGTTTGGTGCACGCCTGACGTCTGCCTGCCAGCCAGGGCTGCGGTCCGCCCACTGACCCCTGCCCTGTGAACCCCTGACTCCCCTGACGGACCAGGTGCCACTCAATTCGCCTGCTCAACTTCCAACTCCCAACTGCCATGGTGGGCTGCCAACTGCTGTGCTGGCGCTGCCGCCAACAGCCTGATGAGCAGCCAGGTAGGCATGACATGGTCTCAACACCTGACTTGTGCTAATCCCCGGCGGTCACACAACGCTGTGAGGGTGGTCACACTGAGCTGTCGGGGAGTCAGCAGAGGAGGTAATGCCGTGACAATGCCCGCACCCTCACCCATTCTCTCAGCAGCCGCTGCATGTCTTGTGTGGGCGCTGCAGGTGGGGCCCTGCCAGTCTTGCTCAGCGCAGGTCCCGGACAACAAGAAGTATGCCTGCAGCAGCTGCCTGACCCAGGTGGGCAGTGAGACTTGGACAAGCACCTCTGGCTGCAAGCCTGACAGTGCCTGACAGTGCCCGCAGTGCCGCTCTGCGGTTGCACGTCCAAATATTCAAATCACGGCAACAACGGCTGACTGGCCAACCGGTCACTCTATGCCGATCATACTGACATACAGAACTGTCCACTTCCTTGGGTGCACACAACTGGAACATGAAATTCTAGAGCAGCTGCTTAGCAGCTGCCCTGACCCTGACCCGGGCCCTTTCCCTGGCCTTGAGCAGCTGTCACTGTGGACCAGGGACGGGGGCAGTGTGAGACTGTGAGACGTGGGCTGTGCAGTCAGGCAGTGTTGCAGGCTGCCACAACCACCCTACTGCGTGGTGGTGGGAGGAAGGCGCAAAGACTGCTGGGCAGACGTGTGGAGTGAGAAGGGGGTAGTGTCAGGCTGTGCAGGCAGGCAATGTGAGCCCCTCGCCGTGTCAATGATCCCTGCGTCCACGGTCTCGATGCTGCCCACCAG
This sequence comes from Haematococcus lacustris, assembly GCA_030144725.1. NCBI lineage: Eukaryota > Viridiplantae > Chlorophyta > Chlorophyceae > Chlamydomonadales > Haematococcaceae > Haematococcus > Haematococcus lacustris. Next base: position 5,419,976 of record JASKMD010000028.1, on the reverse strand, counting down.
CGCTATGAATACACAGATATGTCTAGAATATATGAATACATGTATACATACCGGAAAAAAACAAGAAGGTAAAAAAACGCGCAGAAATGGGCCATTCAGTACTGAATTTGATGCCATTCGGTGCTGAATCCCGTCATTTAGTACTGAACCGTCTTTACCTCGCCACCTATATTTTTTCTCAGTTTTAGGTTTTCACCCCCATTCTTACAACTTCGAAAAAGTGTTGTGTGCCATGTTCCATGTCATAACATTCAATTTGCTTGCGACCCTTTCCACGAGTGATGTTCTCTGTCCCACTGTGCTCCACAGAACACAGGCCCAGTCAGCACTCGGGCCACCGCTGCCTGCCTGGCCTGCGCCACCCTGGCTGCGCCCTCCGGCAATGAGTGGGCCTGCAGCGAGTACTGCACAGACCCCAGTCTCATCACATCAGGTGCGAGGCTCAAACCCAACTCAGGCGGCACCTGCCGGGGCTGAGTGAAGGGCAGCAGCAGCCCTCCCCGCCTCCGCCAATATAACCAATGTAGAAGAACCTAGAGGCTCCCTTCAGGGACCTATAGGGGCTTCGCTGCGGGTTTGACCTGCTGCAACTCCACAGATGGCTGCGTGATGCCACACCACACCTCACACATCATCCTGGCCCAGCATCAGCAGGCTGCGCCCGCACGGCAGCCGAAGCCAGTGCTGCACCATAGGCCACCTCTTGGAGGGTGCAGTGGGATCTCGATTTAGACCTTTGGGCCCCACAGCCGTGGTTGGCTGCCGCAGGCTGATGGAGTTGACAGCAAGGAGGTCGTGATTTGCAGCAGCGCTGTCCAGCTAGGGTTGCCTAGGCTTCCCGATCCGCATCATTACATGGCATTTGCCTGCCAGGATGGCTGCACAATACACACACGCACACGCACACACGCACCCACACTGGGGCAGATGTAATGTGTCGAGCTTGCTTAGTGTGGGCCTTGACAAGATAGCAGGCCTCACAGCCTTTAGGGTCCCTGATCCTCAGCCTTTCAAGCCCCGTGCTTTTTTCAAGCCCCGTGTTCCAGTCTCCCACGGGAGCTGCGCCCTGCACCTCTCCCTCCTTGCAGCCAGTGATGCCGCGTCCTGTGGGATGTGTGTCGCGGGGCAGCTGGGCGCAGTGCCAGCGTGGGCCTGCCGGACCTGCCTGGCATCTGCCTCTTCCATGGGTTTTACAGGCAACGCCCGGGCCACCATGTTATCCTCATGTTTTTCATGCATGGCGGTGAGTGACTTGCATGTTTGCCCAGCAGCAGTGGGCTTAACAGAACCTCACCTCTACTGCAATTCAGCCCTCGCGTACACTCAATTGCGCACGTGCGCAGGGTGATGGCCCGTATGTTGCAATGCATGCGGCAAGCTTCATGGCATGCATGAACCCTTGTTGCGCAGGGCACCCTGGCTGCCTGGGCTGCTGCCTGTGCTACTGCTGCTATGCTGCTGCCTGTGGTGCTGCTGCTGCTGCTGCAGGCTCCACGAGGTGGGCCAGACAGCTGCATGCAATGCCTGAGCCTGAGCAGCCGCTCTGCCGCAGTGGCCTGTCTGGCGTGCATTCAGACGGGGACCCCTGCCTGGCAGTGCCGGCAGCCATGACAATATCATCACTCATCCTCAAGCGAAACCTCTCCTGGAAACTGTCTTTGCGAGCCGTGACGGTGAACTGGCTAGGTGGGGGAATGGGTGGAGGGAGGGGGAGGAGCCTCATGCACGAGGGAGTGGGCGTCAAAGGGGGTGTGGTGCCAGCATGTAGAAAAGGATTTCAGCGACAACAACAACAACAACATGATGGGGCGCTGCTGGGGAAGGGCTAGCTGCACAAGTCAGCCCCATCCCAAGCAGCCACAGGGAACACTCAAATACAGTAGGGGCATGGTGATTGCGACAAAGTCGCCACGGCTGGTGAACCCACAGCTCGGCAGCATTGAACAGAACCGTGCGCAGCAGCACTGCCCTGGACCTCGCGTAGCAAACATCCCTGCTCCCCTTGGCTTTGGGTGCTTCATGCCTCGTCATTGGTCACACCCACGGACGAACCTAGCAGTTGGCTTGCATCATGCATTAGGTGAGGGGATGCAGTGATGCATCAGTGAACCCCTTGGATTGTGAACCCCTTGCCTGTTTTGTGCGCATGCTTGTTGCAGCTTTGGAGGAAAAGGCATGAACATGGATAGTAGAAGAACCTGTAGAAAACGAGTAGCGTGCATGTATCGTCGAGCAGATGTTTTTGCAGGGGAGATTGAGGGGCGCAACACTGATGCATGCATGCATGTTGGGAGGAAGGAAGGATGCATGTAGAACGTGGTCAAGACTGCATGATTGTGCCGGGGTGGGGGTGGAGGCGGGCTGTTGATTGGCATTGGAACTGTTGCTGTACATTGCACTGCTGTACCTTGTAAAGTGGTGGAGACTGACATGATTGCATCGTCTTTTCAATGGTGTACATTTAAGTGTATCGAAGTGGTACATTTCCCAACCCAGCGTCATTCAATTATTTCAGGCATGCTGTGATACATGTGATATATATTTGTTATATAATATACCCATGGAATGCCCACAAAAATACCCATGAATACCCATGGAATGGCCACACCATTATCGTCATGAGGATGCCTGTGCGCAACCTACACTCACCACTCTCCCTTCATCTCCTGCGACCATCCCTGCGACCATACCGTGACTGGCCGACGTATGATTGATAACCCACATTGCGACCATACCATGCAGTCCAGCCTGGAGCCAGCAGCGTGACCAGCCAGTGCGGGGCATGATGTGGTGCCCAGTAGTGCCCCCTCGCAAGCCCCCACAGGCCCCATGCAGCAGCCAGGCAGCCACACAGGCAGCAGCCTCAGAGCCTGGGCCCAGCATCCCCCCGCCAGCCATGCACAGCAAGCGCACTAAGGCTGAGCAGGCAGCTGAGCCTACCCAGCCAAAGGACAAAGGCAAGGCCCAGGGCAAGGCTGCCAAAGCCAGGCAAGTGGCTGGACAGGGACTGCAATGCAGCGCTCAGCATGCAGCGCACTGGGGAGAGCAGGTGGCGTCCACTAGAGCTATGCTAGTGGCCAGACCAGACAGCTCTGCCAGCCAAGGGCAAGGAGTACCCTGAGCAGGGGTACAAGCGGCCGCCCAAGGCGCAGCAGCAGCAGCCTGCTGTGGCACAGCAATGTGTGCCCCCCCACTTGAGCTGTCATCAGCTTACATTAGTACATGTTTGCCATGCCAACTCTAGACTAAATCCCTCAGGCGTCAGGCAATAGTGTAGGTGGTCGGCACTCATGCACCATGTCCGTGTGCATTGGGCATACTCCACACACACCCTTAACACCATTTGAGTAGTCCCGCTAGTGGTCCCTAGTGGTCCCTAGTGGTCCAACTCAAATGAGGCCCTAGTGAGAGACGAGGGGCTGATGACCCACGCTGCCACATTTCCCATGCAGTCCTGCCGTAGTCTCGGCCGATACCCCACACGTAACATCCAAGACCCACAACCCACCCACAACCCAATGTTCCCTCAATAAAAATAATGCTGATAGACAAAGAATACTGATAAGGATTAGCGATATTGAAGGCACTGCTGATGGTGATGCTGATGTTGTGGCTGCTCTCCAAATGTTGCTGTTGTGGGTAATGGAAACAGGCGTGCCCCAGGCGGAAGCTCCTCCCTTGATGCACGCCCGCTCTTCCAAAGTAGTCTCCGTCTTCTCCTCCTTCACGGTTGCCGTAGTCAAGAATACATTCGTCGTTAGCCCCCTCCACCGGGCAGCAGGCCAACAGAGGCTGTGCCCCTCAGCACCGCGAACCTGACCTCCTCCAACAGCTTGGCCAACAACCTGCAGGGCGAAGGCATGCAGCCATTGCCCATCTTCAACTGCACCACCTGGAAAGTCCTCACCCACCACCGCAGCTAGACTCGATGCAACACAGGCCAGCATTGCACGTGCACGGCCTGGTCACCTGGCTGCGCTGGTGACGTGCTCGCAGATAAGCCCGTCAGTTTACATTTACGTCATGTAGTGCCCTTGGGTGAACCTGATAACAGCCCCAAGCTCTAGGTGCAGCACCTGGCTGCAGCCGGCTCAGCAAGCATGCCCCAGTTTGCCTAGGGACAGCGCTTCAGCGCGCTACTGCAGGGCGTCATATGGTGCCTTTGGGTGAGGCAGGCCAGCCCTGAGGATCTTGGCAGATGGGTGGACAGGGATTGCAACTCAGACCTCAACCTCTTGCCGGCAGGGGTGGCCCCGTAGCGCCCAGTGGAGCTGTGCTGATGGCCACACCAAGCAAGGGCACCAACCCTAGGCAAGGAATACCCTGGCCTGAGCTTCAAGAAGCTGCAAGGCCCAGCACCGAAAACCCGGCACCTAAGGCCCAGCACCTAAGGCCCAGCACCCAAGGCCCAGGCCCAGCAGCCTGTAGCACAGTAGCATGTGTGCACCAAGCACTGTCCAAGCGGTTGCGAACATAAGAGCATGTGTTTCATGCCAACGTCTATTGCTCCATTGCCCAGAGGGGGCGGGCCAGTAATGTAGAAGTTGGTCCGTAGAACAACTCTGGATACCAGGGCACGCAGCCCTCAGCTGCAGGGGAGACATGCGCTGATGACATGCTTCAGCTGGTGTGGCGGAGATTGTTGACCAGAAACCCCCATGGGCAACACTTGTATCCAGTTGACGGGGAGCAAGAAAGGAAGATTGGCTGGGCCCTTGCCAGCAGGCGTGCGGTAAGGCAGGAGGGTGGTACCAGGGAGGCTCCTGGCTGCCCTTCCACTTCCCTGCTAGCCTCCGCGCCTTCTAATCTCCAACCTCACTGATAGGCGCAGGGTTTTATCAGATAAGCCGGGTGCATAATGCTCACAACCTCTACACACACACCCTGTTTGTGCTGGGATCATCGGAAAACTGAATACTCCCACCGTGATGTAAAGAATTAGCAGAGACTTGTGCTGATGATGTGCTCGAGCTGGTGTGGCAAGGATTGCTTCCAGGGGCCCCCCCTGGACAGTAGCTCCACATCATCATCATGTTACCAGCTTATCTTCAGAATCTAGCCTCCCCAGAGCCCGTAAACCCAGACAGGCACAGGGTGCGGGGGATGGAGATGGACGCATGGCGTGCGGGCAAAGTGACTCACCTAGAACCCAGCTCCATCACCAGCTCTTGCAACCTCTGGGCGCCCTGCATGGCGCCAGCTTTAGGGTGGGCCAAGCAGGCCGTGCCACGCTAGTAAACACCTCCCTGCTGACCTGCCCCACCCCCTACCTGACCTGCCCCACCCCCTACCTGACCTGCCCCACCTCAGGCTGCTGCCTGGCTGCAGGGGGTGATATGCGATGGGGGGCTGTGTCATCCCCCTGCTGCCCTGCCCCAACCCCCTGCTGCCCTGCCCCATCCCCTACCTGCCCTGCCTGGCTTTCACCAGCAGCCCACCTGGGGGCTGTCCTCGACTTCACCGTCCACGATGACAGGGAGGGTGGGTAGGGAGTCCAAAGTAGGGGGAGGGGCAGGCTGGGGGCTCCCCTCAGAGCTGGTGTGAGGAGGTGGGGGTGGTGGAGGCAAGCTGTGGAAGGGTGAGGGGGACGAGGTAGGTGGGGGTGGGGGCGGGGGCGATGAGCTTGGTGAGGGGGGCAGGTGGGGCAGGGGCCGGGCCAGGGGTGGTGGTGGAGGCTTGACACTGATGGCTGGAGGGGGTGGAGGTGGGCTGTTGAGTGGAAGGGGTGGGGGAAACTTGGGGGGAGGGGGGCCCGGGGGCGTGCTGGGAGGAGGTGGGGGAGGGGGAGGAGGCACAGACACTGCAGTCATCAGTTCGGTGTCACTCTCGGTGAGCCCTGGACTAGAGTCACACGCGCCTGCAGCAAAGCAGGGAATGGCAGACCGCCTTGGGCTCACCCCTGAGGTACCCCCCTCAGGCTCTCATGAGATGACCACCTTTTCATCTCTGGTCCTTCCAGTGATGCTCCTGCGCCCACTGTGAGCGCCTGCCTCCTAGACAAGCTTGCCGGGCACTATGTAGGTCAGCATATGGCCCTAAGCACCATCTGGCTGGCACTCTTGGTTTGTAGCTGGTGTCGTTCATCATCAACAGCACTGTCATGAGCAGCCCAGCGCGGACATCAACAACAGTGCGAGCATGGCAGCTGAGCAGGCTCCCACAGCATAGTAAGTGCAGCTGTTGCCCAGTAGCATGCGCATCAGCCTCCACCCTGCTTATGCAGACTGTGCTCCTGAGCAGGAGCGTTGCATAATCCTGCATGGCCAACTTGCACTTGGTAGGATTCGAGACCTGGTGGATGCCAGTGCCTCAAGACCCAGGAATGGTCACAGGCACCCGAGTGACCCACGGCTATAGTTTATTCTCCCAATGAGGCAGGTGGGGTAAGAGACTGCTCTTGGTGAGATTCGAGACCTGGTTGAGCTTAACGGGACCTGATGCAACTAATGCACTGCAGCAAACTTCTCCATGAGGCGTCCTGCTTTCATGACCGTAATATGTCCCTGTTGTGAATGACAGGCAGAGAAATTGTTGGCTTGGCTTAGCTTGTCAGGCGTGGCAACGGAGCTTGTCAGGCGTGGCGACGGAGCTTGATGTGCTCACATGGCAAGGGACAGCACTTGCCCTGCACCAGTGCCCAGCCTGCCGCATGCCAGCCTACAGCCCTGCCCCTGCCGGCCCTCACCTGCACAGTATTGGTCCCAGCTGCAGCCCGCCATGGCCAGGCGCAGGCTGCTGTCGTGCAGGCCAGCCAGGGCGCCGGTGAAGCCTGCGTTGTAGTCCAGGGTCACCTCGTTGCGGAAGAAGTCGGTGCGCACATCCACGTAGCCATCGTCGTTGCCGGGGCCACCCACCAGCGCGCCCTGCAGCCATTCAGTGCATGCCAGGTCAAGGTGCCTGCCCGCCTGCCTGGCCGCCCGCCTGCCTGTCTACCTGCCTGCCTTTTCAAGCTAGGCCTGCCTTGCCTGCAGCACGGAGGGGTTGGGTCCACCAGCGTGAAGCTGCTCCCAGCTGCAGCCAACAGAGTAGTCGGGGCTGCAGGAGGCGCTCTTGTGGTGCGGCCTGCAGGGGGAGGGGCATGCGCTCGAGCTTCAGCCCACGCACCTGGACAGCCCCTGGCCCGCTGCTGCCTGACCAGACCCTGCACCACATGCTAGCGCTGGGCTGGGCGGCTGCCTGCTGGCCCACACCTTTGCGGCGAGGCCTGCACACCGCTGGGCTGGTAGCCGACCACGTAGCTCCTGGCTGCCGGGTTGCTGCCGGCCATGTAGCCCAGCTGGCTGCGCACCCAGCAGCGGTGCGTGCGGCGGGTGGCTGCCAGGGCGGCAGGGGAGGCGATGACGTCAGCGCCCAGCTCCCGCGCATACACTGCAGCCAGCAGGGCGATGTTGCCGGTGTGGCGCAGGGAGCCCCACCTGCAGCCAGGACAGGACAGGGCATGGCAGCCTGATGACATGAGCACCCATGCTGCCTGGCACTGCCAGTGGTAAGGGAAATGATATGGCCCAGGTTCATACCCTCAAGTTCGTAGCTCGACCTTACTTGGCTCAGGTCAGAACACATAGCGGAGGTCTAAAAGTCAACGAGGTTTACGCGAGGTTGCAGGTCAAAGGTCGCTTCTCATATCGCGATGCCCGATGACGCAGTTCGCAAAGTGACCATTTTATGACGCAAGGCGACCTCTGATATGTAGCATTTCATAGCGAATGCTTCATGTAGCACTAATTGAAAACACTGGTGTGCAGAGAGGAAGGAGGAGGGGCAGGGATCCATGCAGGGCAACCAGCCCACCCTTCAGCTTGACAAGAGAAGAGAGGGAGTTAGGTTCGGCACTTGTGTGCCACTTACTGTGTCAGCCAAGCCAGGCCCCCTGGGGTGTAGCAGACCTGCAGGCAGCAGGGCAGCAGCTGGGTTGAGCACCGCAAGCATGTGGCCAGGCAGAGCAGCAGCAGGTGCATCCACCTACTGTGAAGTCAGCTGCGGGGCAGCGGCGTGACGTGTCCTGCCACTGGCCCAGCAGTTGCTGCAGGTAGGCCTGAGCTTGCTGCACGGCTGATGAGCCTGCAGCGGCACCAACACCAACACACATACCACCAAGGCCAGTAAGGGGTGGGCGCCAGTCAGGGGTGAGTCCAGGTTCTCATGGTAAGTGCAATGCATTGATATGTGTGTTTGCCAGCAACAGCATCAGGCAGAGGCATCTTGACACCTCTGACCCGCCTTGGCCATCACCTTACAGTTAGCCTATCCCACCAAAGCCATGGCCACTCACAGCTGCTGCATGTGAAGGAGCTGCGCATGGAGAACAGCATGGCAGCGGCTGCTCCATGCGCCTGGTCCCAGTCCCAGTTCCTGGCGTAGCTGTTGACGGCGGCGGAGGCCTGCCAGCTGCACCGGGCAAACACAGGTGAGTGAGTGCAAGCGTGTGAGCTGTGCACAGAGCATGCGGGGCAGCGGCAAGCATCCAGGGGTGGGTGACGCCAGCCCATGCATGGAGGCCGGGCCAGGTCCAGGCTGCGTGCACCATCATGTCATGCTTTCAGCCCACCTGGTGAGGGCGCTAGTGCAGGAGGCTGGCAGGCCAGGGGCGGCAGCTGCAGCCAGGTCCACCTTGCACACCCACAGGCTGGCCAGCGCCACCTCGTCCACGTGGTTCTGCAGGGGGCCAGTGGCGGGCACTGCAGGCGTGCTGAGCAGCATGGCGGGCGGCAGCAGGGCAGCCCAGCACCCTACTACGCACCAGTGCTGCCCTATTAGGGCAAAGGGGCAAGAGAGGGGGCAGCAGCCATGACTGACCTCAACGACCAGGGAGTGGTACAGGACTACAGCAGCGGTGGTGGTGCTGCTGCTGCTTCTGCTGCTGACTAAGAGCCTGGTAACTCACACTCATGGGGTGGTGGCTTGCACAGCTCATGTGGGAACCAGCTGCATGCAAGGCCTGATGCTCCTGGCTGCTGCACTTGTGGCCGGTGTTGCAGCTGGGTGGCCTGACAGCAGCTCACCGAGGAAGGGTAGGCGTTGCCCCCCACTGGCGGCCTCCAGCTGCCCGGCACTGCCCGAGCAAAGGCCAGCAGCTGGCGGGCCCGTGATTGCAGGTCTGCCGCCAGGCCGGGGTTCTGCCAGGCGCCTGGCTTGGCCAGCACCAGGCTGATGGCGGCCATGGCAGCAGCGGCCTGGCCCGTGATGTCAGCACCGGGGGAGCTGGAGCTGATGACGTACACGGGCCGGTAGCCAGCACTGCCGGGGGGCCCACCTTCAGGCTGCTGCTCAGGCCGGCCCCACCACATCTTATGGTCGGTGTCCATGTCCCCGACCTGCAGGCAGTACCACTGGAGTGGTCGCAGGGGCGACTATAACTTCAAACGGCAGGTTCACTTTGCAATTGCCTTGAGCAAAGCAATGCACACGGCACATGCAGTTTTGCGCTTGAGTGCATTCACTTGTCAGATGCACACCCATGGCGAGAGAGGCAGAGCAGTCAAAGACACTGACCTGGGCAACGAAGCGATTGCTGGCTGGGTCATTACTGGAGGTCACATGGCACCTGCATGCGACCAAAAGCATGCAAATGTTATGCCTCACACTCCATCAAAGAATGCAGCATGGCAGCTGGCAGCAGCACCACACCTTCCCTGCCTTGAGCTCTTGGATGCAAGCTTGGTAGCCAGCTAGCCTGCTATTGCTACCAAGGGCGCAGGAGCAGGCGCAGGCAGCAGGCAGGCGCACCCACTTGACCAGGTAGCGTGCAGCCCTGTCCAGGGTGGCGGCGGCAACGTCCCACTGCCCTGCTGCCCGGTACGCCACCTCAAACTCCAGGGCGCCCCAGGCCAGAGTGGTGAGGGCCATGCCCAGGGGCAGGTGCAGCTTCAGGTGGTCTGCAGCCGCAACCAACACTGCAGCAGCCTGGTCCAGGATGCCCCTCATGGCCACCACCTTGAGCACTGGCGGCAGCAGGCCTGGGCTGTGAAGGGGGAGCTGGCAAAGACTGGGCTGGCCTGAGCTGCAGGCTAGAGCCAACCCCTGGCCCTGGCCCTCCCTCGCACCTCCTGCATCATACAGCCCCCCTGACAGGTCGCTGTTGATGCCGCCCGGTCCAAAACCATCCTGCATGTGTGAGTTGCTGCGCCAGCCGCCTGCACCAGCACCACCTAGCCCACACTGTGAGGCCAGCTGGCAGCAGCCTGGGAGGGTGGCCTGGCTCCTGGGGCTGCTGCACGACCCAGCTGCTGCACTGAGCGTGTGGGCAGCTGGGCGCACCGTTGGCTTTGGCTGCCCTGTTCCAGGAGGGGATGGGGCCTGACTGCTGTGCTTCATAGAACCTGCACGGAAAGTCGAGGCACAGCATGACGAGGGAATGGGAGGAAGATGATGGGCTTGCATGTTGTGCAAGCGCTCTCGCCGGTAGCTCAGCGCCAGTAGAGAGCTCCAGCTGTGCGATGGGCTGCTCTGCATTTGCCGTGGAAGGAAAGGAAGCTTGAAGCATAGCAGTTCCGTTGCGAAGCTCGAAACTCTCGGCGTTTACCTGTGACTGGTGCAGCTCACGCGATGGCAAGTGGCTGCAGTGCAGGAACAGTTATAACACCGTGGCAGGTTCACACCGGTGGAATTCGCAAAGTTGTGCCGGTGTGCATTCCGCGCACCTTTCCGCCAGCCGTGCGTGCTGCAGTAGCAGCATCAAGAGTGTTACCGCAGGTTGTACGAAGGTCGGCATTGAGGTGCGGGCCGCTGCCACCGTGCTCGGCACTTGAAGACGCCACGTAGCCTTGGAATACTTATGCCGCAGCTCTGCTTGTTATGGTAGAGCGCACATCACACTTGCGTCGCGTCGGCTACCGCCCGCGAACCTCCGGAATTGTGCGGGTTTATCTTTGGCATCTTGTGCCCGCTCTGCCTACGCTAAGTGTAAGCTTCAACACAGTAACAGAGCTGGGCAGACGGTTGTTGCGGTATTGTGGGTTCTCTTTCCTCAAACATCCAGTTCGCCATGCACCGGAGGCCCCTCCTCAGGCCCTTCTGGGCTGGACTCCTCTATTTGCCCACCATGAGTGCAGAGTGCAGCTTACGGTCATCCGCTGCAGGGGATGCCATTCTCACTGGTGATGCTACTGGCAGATCAGTACATGTACCAAATGGCTCCCCATGCCCTTGCTACACCGGCAACACGCACATTGCTCTGTTCTTACCAGATTACCAGACTCTGGAGGGTTTCTAAGTCAACCTCGGCCCTACAGCTCCCATCACATCCCCTCCTCGCCCGCCTCATGCGCAATGTCCGCCACCCAGCCCCCAACCTCAGCCCTTAGCTAAACAAGAGGAGAAGAAGAAGCCTAATCTGACAGAGCCGGCGTGCATGAAGTCCAGGTCAGGGTCAGGTAACATGTCCAGGTCAGGGTCAGGTGACATGTCCAGGTCAGGCGCACCTCCCTCATTCTTAGGTGGTATGTTTGTCGCTGTTGGTGCCGCTGCAGGCTCATCAGCCGTGCAGCAAGCTCAGGCCTACCTGCAGCGACTGCTGGGCCAGTGGCAGGACACGTCACGCCGCTGCCCCGCAACTGACTTCACAGTAGGTGGATGCACCTGCTGCTGCTCTGCCTGGCCACATGCTTGCGGTGCTCAACCCAGCTGCTGCCCTGCTGCCTGCAGGTCTGCTACACCCCAGGGGGCCTGGCTTGGGTAAGTCGGTGAGTGGGACTGACATCACCACCAGTCGCCACACCCTGACCCCATATAGGATCTGACTGGTGTTGTTGTCATTGTCAATGCCATAACGTATCACTGCCTCTGGAACCCTGACCCTCTTCCTTCCCTTTGCGCACCACCTTTAGTGGTAGTGCCAGGCAGTGTGGGCTGCTCATGTCATCAGGCTGCCATGCCCTGTCCTGTCCTGGCTGCAGGTGGGGCTCCCTGCTCCACACCGGCAACATCGCCCTGCTGGCTGCAGTGTACGCGCGGGAGCTGGGCGCTGATGTCATCGCCTCCCCTGCCGCCCTGCCAGCCACCCGCCGCACGCACCGCTGCTGGGTGCGCAGCCAGCTGGGGTACATGGCCGGCAGCAACCCGGCAGCCAGGAGCTATGTGGTCGGATACCAGCCCAGCGGTGTTCAGGCTTGTGAATGTTCAGGCACAGTTGTGTGCATGGGTGTGTACTTCATTCATGCGTCACATGCTCATGCAAGACAAAAGCCCTGCCATGCCTCCTGCCTTCGCATCAGCACTGTTTTAGTATTGCTCGTTTCCAACATCCCTCGCCTCCCTCACCCATCCTCATAACTCATCCCTCCCTTCCCTGACTCCTCCACCAAGTGCCCTACTTTATACTCCTTTGCCCTCACCTGTGACATCGTCTCCTCCTCCTCCTCCCGTACCACCTTCTTCACCTCATTCTTTCCCATCCTCTTACTTCTCTATTGCCCTTTCCTATCCTGATGTCGTCAGGCTGACCCACTGAACAACGAACAAGCGCACATCACCTCTCACATCGACACCATGCCCATTGAGTGCATCCAGCGCCCCCACCTTAAGCTAATTGTGAGGTGGTTTGAAGGCTGCAGAGCACTACCTTTCTCAGGCAAACAGTGCCAGTGGATCCTATCCTATCCGACGAAGCTGCTGCAATGGCCATAACCAAGCTCACATCACCACGCATACAGCTGTAGTGTATTGCGCCTTTGGGTTTATAACTCTTCAGGCGCTTATGTAAGAGCAGTTGTATTGAACGAAATGATGCATCCTGAATGCTTGATATTGAAAACGTGTGCCATGCAATTGACAGCGACCTGACATGGGCTTAACATCGCAATGTTGTACGCAGCACCCTGTCAGTAAACAATCTTACGATAACCGCTCACCGCGAGGACCGTGCTCCACACACTGCAAACACAAGGTAAGGAGCGCGACCCAGCCAAACTCTGCGATGGGCGGGCCCTGAGGTCTTAGGACCCTTGACTTAGACTATCTCAACATCAGCCTTGTGCGCATCGCAGCTTTCCATATCACATGTGCAGGTTGCCAAGTTCCCAAGAGCTGTGCGTACGCTGTTACAGCCTCTGCGGTGTATATCGGGGTTGACGTGTTGGACTGGGAGCGACATGGCAACCAAGTCGCAGGCGCAGGCTCTGCTCTCGCAGCACCCTGTAACTCAGTCGACCCTGTCTGACATGAAACTAAGGTACAAGACATTTCTATACACGTCCTTCCTGCGATTGCAGCTAGCCCTGTTGGTGATGGCGATGCTTGTCCAGGTACGACCAGCGGCAGGGCAATAGTGCCCAACCACGTAACTTGGAGGCTTTCTACATGAAGCACGATACAGGGGCAGGGGAGGTGAGCACCACTGCTGTCTCCTTGAACATACAAAGTGGCACATGAGTTGACGGCTTCATGCTCACAATCACCATGATTACCTGTCTTTCATGACAGGTGCGTGTTGAGGACTTCAAGGCGGGCTGGTCTCTTGGGGGAGTGGTACTGGGCCCCAGCCAAATGGACACCATGAAAAGTGCATTTGGTACAGACCGCTGCACCATCAAATATCCAGAGGTGGGTCACAAGCTATGCAGCCGCCCAGCCCATCTGTCGCCATTTTAGCCTGTTGCACATTCCTTGCTCACCAGGTGTTGGCCGACTTGGACACAATGGGTGCCGCCAAGGCCACCGCCTTGGTGATGACCAACAAAATGGGCCCCATCACTGCCCGCTTCAAGGGTTTTACTCAGGTTGGGCTTTTGCATACAGCTCGCATACTTGCTACCAAGCCAGGCAGCAGGCCAGGCCAGCAGACCTAGCCAGCAGACCAGGCCATACCCAGGATGTGCCATGATCCCATGCGTGTGGCCTTTACCCTGCTGCTCCTACCGCGTTGCCCTGGCCGCAGGAGGGCGGGTCTGGTGCAGAAGCCATAGCAACAGGCACCTTCAGCGCCTCTATGAAGGTAAAGGGAGCAGCCATGCCAGAAAATTGCAGCGCACAAGGGCGGTGCATGGGCTGGGCATGGATGCTGCAGGCCTAGCTTGTACCACTTTGTATGTCCCCCCACTTGCCCCCCAATCACGGCCTGCGCCCCATTCCTCCCACCATTATACCCATTCCACCCAGTCCACCATTGCACACAGCTGCTTGACCAATGGCGTGAGGACACATCAGGACATGTACGCCACCATCTCAACTAGCCTGTCGCATCGTGCATCGGCTTTGATGTCGAGTGGACCTTGCTTCATCTGCCACCTGCTAATTCTGTTGATGTGAGCACTGCAGCTCATAAGCACCCGCACAGGCCAATGCTTCCCTCCTCGCATGTTGCTTTGCGTGCCTCAGGCGCTCAGTGAGGGACCACCCAGCACCAGGTTCCAAACACACGGCTTGACGCCCCTGACCTCAAGCGCGCTTATGCGCACCAGCCAGGTGGGCCCCAACAGCAGCTGCCAAGACCTCAGCTGTACCTTGCCATGTAGGACCGTGGACAGCAGCATTGAGACTCTTGGCCAGGGCTCACCTTGAAGACTGCACACCTGGACCCCTGGCACACCACCCTCCATCACCGCCTGGCTCCAGATGTTTGGAAGCTGCAAGAATCTGATCAGGGACACCATAGGCATGACAGCAGGCCATGCATCGCCTCAGTGACAAAATAGTCTCGGGCTGGGCGCCGCCTGCAGGCGTGGTGAGCTGTGCTCGGTCCAGCTGCAGCTCACAGGGCTGCTGCCACTTTATAGCTAAGCTGGACTGGCTGGTGTGGTTTCAAGCACCAGAACCACCATGGCCCCTTCTGGGTTTGGCTCCTGCACTTGCTGGGGCTCCCTTTGCACTTGAAGGCTCGCAGCGCTCAGCACCCCACATGTTGGTGACTTCCGTGCATCTTCACATCAATGCATTACGGCAGCAGGCTTGCAGCTGCAATGGAAAGTTGTGAGGGGGAGCTATGGACCCACAGCCCAGCAGTGGCAGCACCAGCCTGCAATACACCTGAGGCTGCATCATTTGGCATAGCCATGTGGCCATCACCATGCATCCAGCCTTGTATGCTGTAGCAGATAGCCTGGTACCCGGTACGGTGCGTGCAGGGTGTACCCATCCAGACCGCCGGCAACCTCACCACAGGGTCCACATTCAACAGCACAACCGTCGTCAACTCATCCGTCACCCAGGTCTGGCAGGACAGCTCATCTAGCCTGCCATGGAAACTTTGGTGTGTGAGCTGAGGTTAGTTAACCACTCAACTCGCAGCTGGCAACCACTCAACTCGCAGCTGACAAGCTTTTATAGCCGCCAAGCTTACAGACCCAACAAAACTTATTCAACAAGGAACAACATGTTGGACTGTGGGTAATCTCACTCAGCTACTACAAGCATGTTGTAGCATCGTCGGTCGCACCCTTAATGACCACCAACACCACACCGATGGCACTCGTTCCTGGGGCTAATCCCCCTTGACCATTGGGCACCTCATCAAAACTAATAGCTTAACGCTTTGTAAGGCTAACAGCCTGTGCAAAACTACTAGGGCCTATGCATTGTTGCGGGCCCGGCCATCAATGCCCCGCCGGTACTCAGCAGCCCGGTGCAACCTTTGCCTGACCTTGGGCAGCCGGTCATTGACCCGCTTGTAGCCCTGCTGGTACTCCTTGCCAACGGGGGGTAGAGCCTCCCTGTCCTTCCAGCTGCACAGCTCAAGGGGGCGCTGCGTGCTCTCCCCAATCCGCTGGAAGTTGAAGCAGGCGTTGGTGTCCCGGTCCAGCCACCTGCCCCATTGGGGGGCTTGGGGTCGTTGCACTGAGCCAGGTGCAGCAGGGAGGGGCTGAGCCTGGGCAGGGGGAGGGGGTGGGGCCTGGGCTGGGGGAAGGGGAGGGGGGTCCTGGGCAGGGGCAGGTGGGGGGTCCTGGGCAGGGGCAGGGGGGTTGGGCGGCACCTGATGGCACCACTGCAGGCCCCGCACATACTTAGCATGCCGCAGGCTCTAGGCTGGGCGCACCAGCCGCTGGTTGACTTGGCCTGCTGGGGGTACTTCGGGCCTAGGCTGGTCATCTGGCAGGTGCAGCTCACATGGCTGGCGGGCATGCACTGATGAGCTGACACGGCTGGTGCGGAACTCATCCACAATCACCAGCCTGTCAGGCCTGGGATCTGTGCTGGGCCTGCTGGGCTGCTCCACCACCTTGCAAAACCCTTCCCGCACTGCCTTGGCTTTTTACCCACCCCGGCTGAAGCAGCCCGCTCCCACGAACACCGCCACTCCCCTCTCCTGGTGGTAGTGCTGGCGTGACACCCACTTCATCCCATTCACCACCTGCAGGTCAGGTCAGGTCAGGTCATACCTTTATGCAGAAACCCTCAATGACGCGCTCCTGGGCATGGTGCAGCCCCAACCGCTGCCTGCGCCAACGTGGCTTGAGGTACTCCTCCCACAACGCGTCCCAGGTGGCCTTGAGGGCCAGGATGTGGGCCTGTAGGCCGTCTAGGGTGGTGCCAGCAGGGGTGGCAGCTGCCAGCTGCTGCAGCTGTGGCTAGATGGCAGCTGACCAACGGGCTGTGTCCTGCTTGGCTTTTGTAAGCCCATTGTCGTGCTTCAACTGCCCCTTGCTCAGCTCCCATTCCCACTGCCTCACCACCTGACCTGTGACTGGGTCCCGCTGTGCATGCTCAGCCTTGATGGCCTGGGTGACGCCCGGGTCCACCCCAACAGCAATGTGGGTGGTGGGGTTGAAGTCGCTTGTTGCTGTGAGCTGACGCCCTATGAAGGGCAGCTCCACTGGCTCCCTGACTACCTGGCTGCGCACGAAGTGCACACTGATGCTCACCCCATCTGTCTCTACCCTGCGCGCAAAGTCCCACCCGCTGTTCTGCAACTGCTTGTATTGTATGAACCGTTGCCACTGGGGCAGGCTGTCAGCCTCAACCTGGGCCCTTGTGAGGGTGGTCATGCCCAAGTCAGCCAGGACACCATGCAACACCCTGTCATCAATGACAAAGTGCCGCGCCCGCACCCCCACCATGGGGAGCATGGTGAACTGGGGGAAATGCTTCTGAGCAGCCCTGCTGAATCCCCCTCAACCACCCCAATAGCCTTGCCCCACCACTTGATGAAGCGGCCTGGGTGCCGGTAGAAGTCATTGATGCTGGTGCTGATTGTGGTGGCGTTGGCGTTGAGGGAGTTGCCATCCCCTGTCAGATGCACCTAATCCAGCTCCTTCAGCTTGGCAACTGGCCATGCGGTGGTGGGCTGCTCAAACATAGCCACCTCGGCAGGCAGCAGCTTGATGCCGCTGTGGTGGGGA
This sequence comes from Haematococcus lacustris, assembly GCA_030144725.1. Taxonomy (NCBI): domain Eukaryota; kingdom Viridiplantae; phylum Chlorophyta; class Chlorophyceae; order Chlamydomonadales; family Haematococcaceae; genus Haematococcus; species Haematococcus lacustris. The sequence goes on along the minus strand of JASKMD010000028.1, from coordinate 5,402,706 downwards.
CCACGCATCAGATGCTCAAGCACCCTGGCGGTTGTCAGCAGCTCCATGGCATCTTTGATCTGTCCCAGCAGCTTGGGGTCCCAGATGTTGAGCGGCACTTGGGGGGGCAGTTGTGCTGGGGCGGCTGCAGAGCGAGGGGAGCTGCGTGTGGCAAGGCGGGGGTGAGTATAGGGAGGGCAAGTTGGGTCATGCGGGGGAGGGGGGCCTGGGGCTGGACCTGCTGCTGGGAAGCCTTCATTGGGCTGGCCTAGGAAGGACTGGAGCAGCATGGAGAGGCACAAGACAGCTGTTAGGCAGCACTGCTTGCTGCCCATGGTCATGCGCTTGTTCATCTCCGCTACAAGAGCTTGAGCTATTCAAGCGCAGTGGCCGTGCGGGGTGGTGCATCAGGTCGCCATCCAACCAGAGTGCTGGCAACCGGATGGCGGAAGTGATATTACACATTTTACACAATGTAGACACCCTAGGGCTCAGGCTCAGGCTTCTATGTTACCACTGCCAACTAACCACTGCCAACTCACAGTCACCAACTGCCAAGCTTACAGACCTGTTGCATTGCAGAGGGCCAAGACCATGCAGCCACGCAGTGTGCAAGCCATCAAGAGCCGGATCAGCAGCCTAGCCGCACACGCAGATTGCCCGCTGGCCTCCATGCTGATGGTGAGTTTAACAGCTGCTGGTGCACTTCACATCGCTTCAGAGCTTGTTGACCACTTGTTACCATGTTTGCAAAACTTGACACAAAACAAATGTTAGAGTGCAAACTGAGAGAGTATCAACTGCATTGACATTAGCTGCCAGAGGCAATAATCGCAAGGCAGGCATCCATTTGGGGCCAAACATTCTGACCCACCTGGTCACCCACATGCATGCTTACATGCAGGGATATGACCCGCAACACACCGGCTGCGTCACCTTGGACGCGTTCCTGACAGCCTGTGCTAAAGCTGAAATCACCATAAAGCCAGGTGCTGCCCATGCTTGCCATGCTTGTGGAGCCACGTTCATCAGCACATGGTCATGTGGTGCTGCTGTCACTGCAGTTGGGGAGCCTGCTTGCAACCTACCAGCAAGCAGTGACCACCCACCACTTCCCAATACCTCTGAACTCCCCCTGCATGTGCTCCTGCATTCCATGAGCCTGGTTTCAACTGCCTGGCACCTTTGGGCCGCACGGCTCGGCAGTTCTCTTGGGCTCCCTCACCAGATTTGACTGAGTGTGTTGACATGGCACATGATCACCAGGCAGCCCGAAGCCATAGACAACCACCTGACTCAGCCTGTCAACAGGAGGCACACAGCTTGCGCCACCTGTTGCTGCAGATGAGCTGGACGTGCTGCGCACCAGCGGTGCATTGAGGCGCCCATATGCTGCTGCGCCCGAGCTGGTCGAGTACCAGCAATTCCTTGCCGCCTGACTGCACTGACTAGAGGCCGGTGTGGGGCCTCCTGACCCATTGGCCTGGAATGTGACATTCAGCCTCTGCTGATCCTGATGCTGGTGGCTGGCGTTGCTTGAAAGCAGCATGACACCTTGCTATCACCACGCAACCTGCTAGGCACTGTCACATAGTGTCACGTATCACATTGACATGAGCCGGGTTTGCACGTTGTAATCAGGGTTAGCGTGCGTGTGGGCTGAATGCAGCTCACCTCCCCCCGCTCAATTAGCTGCAAGTAGATACGTTTCCCGATACACTGCCATAGATGTTTGTCCCTGAACAAAGGATTTTGGTCAGCTGCAGCAGGCTTGTGGCAAGCAGCTTCAAAACAGCGGCATGGAAAGCAACATGGGCGAGACGAGCTTAGAACACTTATCACTGGCACCCTAGACCCGGTGAGAGTAGATCACGAAAGCAGGGCCATGAGGCGACTCGTGATTGAGTGGTGTGCGCCTTTCCATGTGTATGCTGCCATGGAGCGCTCATTTAGTTTATGGGCAAGGCGAAGTAGCCACACCCGGCTACCAGTAACTACGGCATTGATCCATTGAAACCAAGAGGTACATTGTGTACATATACCAACATTGCACACAACTATGCTGGCATCGCTCTATGTGGTCAATATCTGAAGTGTATGCAAAATACAGGATCAAATATTTTTCCATAACTCGGATGAGTATATCAAGGCTGCAAAGGGCGGGCAGCTAGCTCCGCGTGTTCCGCAAGTGTACCGCAAGTCGCGAGTGTGCTAGTTGCATGTAAGGCTTGCACGTCGAAACCTGCAAGTCGCGAGTTTCCCGAAAGAGCTCGCCTACGCAACTATTGCAACCTCAACGCGGCAATTGCAGCAAAGCGCGGTAGCTTAGCGGACATGTTGCCAGGCTGGCATGTATACTTATATTTGCCAGGCTGGCATGTTGACTAGAAGCTTCGGGCTTTGGGCAGGCCGCGCTCATCGCGGAAAGACAAAGGGAACGCTTTGTCGTTGCTGCTAAGCTACTTCGTTGTCAAAAACTTCAGATATTTGACCTAACGTTGACCGCGCTTTTGTATAATTGCCGGGCCGCGGGGTACGCTTTTGTATAATTGACGGGCCGCGGGGTACGCTTTTGTATAATTGACGGGCCGCGGACCTCAGATATACCAGATAATCGCCTCTACCTCGCACATTACGCGAATCTAATGGACTCGTCCTCGTCTCCGCGGCCATATACACCTCGGCTGCGCCTCGGTGTATATGTCCGCGTCGACTCGGACTCGTCCATTATTTTCGCATAATGTACTCGGCCCGCCGATTATCCATTACTTACACGCACAAAAGAAACAAGGTCCACCGTTGTTGCCAGTGACAGCTGTCTCTTTACGCTTGTAAGGCCTTGTGGCCAGTAGTTCAGCTCTAAACGAGCTGACCTCCTGCTTGACAGCTGCGAGGAAAGCAAAAGCAGAAGGTGCTCCTCGTGTGTCAAAGGTCGTACGTCACGTACATCTTGTCGCGTCGGTAGTTTAGCGCCCAGTTGTTTTCACGCAGTTGCCCAAACGGGGTCTACATTGAAACGCATGCGGCAACCAAACATGCAAGTGAAGTCCAGCAGACAGGCAGTTGATATTGTTGCATGCAGGCAGGGTAAGGGATGTGCGCTATGCTGATATAGCCCTGCCAGCAACCGAAGCAACCGTAACACGACAGGCAAGACCGATAGCTGTTTAGTGCCCAGCCCATTGACACCAATGGGAGTCTAGACGCTGGCCAGAGGCCACATGCTGGACGCACCCTGGCTGCTGCTACTGCTGCTGCTACTGCTGCCTGCACCAGGTGACCCACCACAACCGGCTCCTTGGCGGTAAGGGGCCAATCCACATCCATGCCCACACTCAGTTTCAAGTCTTGCCGTTGGGTGAAGCCCATCCACTTGTGAGATAGCTTGATTACCGCCTTGCGGGCTGTCACCTGCAGCCATGGGAATAATCGCCATTACCACCGTGCGTGTGCTGATCAGCCCAGCTGCAAGACACAACCTCAGAGTCATAGAGGTGAGCATGCTGACATGCATGTTTGCAGTGGAAGCACCATGGCCCATAGCCCGTAGCATGCTGCATGTGTGACTAAGATGAAGTTGTGCAAGTGCAGCAGCTGGTGATCAGACTCAGATGTGGAAGGCAGCAAGCTGGGTGGGGCCAAGCCGCAAGGGTAGGAAGTTTTTTTTTCGTTTGCAGGGACAAAGGGTGTGAGAGCAAAGGGACAGGAAGTCTCTTATCCACAGCTATGGAGCTGCTATCGATGGTCATCTGACATTATACAGGCAGCTGGGTCAGGCAAAACAAGGTCGGGAGCACAGCTGGGTGCAGAGGGCTCTGCAAGCAGCTGGGACAGGCTGTGCACTAGCCGCCACGCTTGTCAGGCTAGGCTCCTGCGCCCGCGACTGTACGAGCTGCACCCGATCTGCAGCAAGCCTGAGGGAGTGCAAGGGCTGGGTGCCCTGCCCAGCTCAGTCCCAGTAACCCCTGCCGTGCCCACCCTGCAGCCGCCAGGAGCTGGGTGTTCCCTAGGTGCAGGACCTGATGTGGTGCAGCAGGCAGGAAATCCAGCACCACCTGACCCCTTGCGGCCTATGTCGGCTTGCAGGCCAGGGCCTTGGGGACAGGGGAGGGTGAGAGTCAGCGTCAGGCAGATGTTGCAGACCAGCTGCAGTCCCCTGGAAATCCCAAACCCCAGCTTGGCAGGTGGCTGGAATGAGACTGCACCATGATGCACAAGGCAGCATGAATGGGATAGCTCTTCATCTGTGCTGATACCTTTGTTGTGCTGGGTGGGCCCTCCTGCGCGTGTGTCAGGTGTTACGTGGCATATGTACCGGGTTTATATTCACATGCACATCTAATGCACCTAATGCGTGCACGAGGACGAGGTGCCCTTCGGTAGTGTCCTTTGGAAGTGCAAGAGTGAGTGACATCGCCTCCTGGCTATAAGTAGGTATCAGCGAGTGTGAGCTGATATGAGCCTAGTGGCGCAATGCCTCCGAGGAAGCGGCCCAGTGCCGCGGATCCAGAGCCGCATCCGATTGAAAGCCCGCGAAAACAAGGTTCGTCGTAGTCGTGGTGTGGTTCGCTGCAACTGTGCAGTCCCGTGAACTCCGCGAACTACTGTTGATGCCAGCGCAGGTCCTCCAGGCAAACAACGCGAGGAGCGGAGGGCTGAATGGAAAACCCAGCGACGCCAGGTGGGCACCCCCCCTTGTATGCCTCCGCACTGTTAGTGTCCCCGCATTGTGTCCCCGCATTGTGTGCCGGCCTGTCAAAACGTTGATTGTAATTTGCTGCAGGTCATCAAGGTCCCGGAGGGCGCCGTGCTGCGCGGGTGCAAGAAGACGAAGCGCAAGCTAAAGGCGCACTTCCAACGGGGGGTTGGGGTGCACAGCCAGCTCCGCGTCATCGCCTCTTTGTATGTGCTCAGGATCTTTCTGACATGCTTGGTGGGCTACTCCACCCCGGGGTACCGCAGCGCCCCTACACCTCCAGCCGTGCAGCCTCCCCGTGCACTGGATGCTGCCCCCTTACCCCCACTCCCCCTTCGTGCCCCTGCCCAGCCAGCCAGCATGGCTATAGACTGGGAGCCTGGTCCTGATCCTGAGCCTGGTCCTGAGCCTGGTCCTGATCCTGAGCCAGAGCCTGCCCCAGCGCCACCCACGCTGCGGCCACCCAGTGCCCGCCTCGCTGCCCGCCACCCCCCAGCAGCAGCACCCACTGGGCCACCCATGCCCCTTGACAGTGAAGATCCCGTCATGCTGCAGCAGCTGCAGGTCTTCTGTGAATACTTTGCTAACTCCAGCAAGTTGACACCCTACAACCAGCTACAGCGGTGGCTTGGGCGCCCAAAGCAGATCCTACACTACAGCATCAAGCCAGCCTTTGATGACCCCAGCAACCAGGAGCTGCTGGCCAAGCTGCAGCAACTGGGCAGCGTCAACTTCACCGGTGACCACAACACCATCAGCAATCACTCCAAGTGGTGGCAAGTGGTGGTAGTGCATAGAACCTGGACCTTGACATACACCCTGACCTGGCCTGACCTGACCTGACCTGACATGCATGCATGCATGCAGAGCGCTATGTCAAGCTCTACGCCAAAGCAGCCAGGGCCATGCTAGGATGGAGCGGGGAGGATGCTCAGCTCTTCATCAAGCTGACGTGTGGATACAGCCTCAACACTGACAGCCCTGAGCCGCAGGCTGCCCACCTGGAGAAGGCGCATGTCAACGACCTGATAGAGGAGGCTGCCAAGCAGCGGAGACTGCTGGCCCTGGAGGAGGGAGACTCCTTGCAGGACACCTTGCGGGGTAGGGTGGTGCTCGTGGATGAGCACCGCACCAGCCGGGTCAGCTCAGCAGTGAATGGCCAGCAGCCCTGTGAGAGGCAGCTGAACAAGCGCAGGGCCACCAGGCCTGCAGGCTGGAAGCCACCAGCAGGGCAGGTGCACCACCGCCTAGTGCGCCCAGCCTGGAGCCAGCAGCGTGACCAGCCAGTGCGGGGCATGATGTGGTGCCCAGTAGTGCCCCCTCGCAAGCCCCCACAGGCCCCACGCAGCAGCCAGGCAGCCACACAGGCAGCAGCCTCAGAGCCTGGGCCCAGCACTCCCCTGCCAGCCAAGCGCAGCAAGCGCACCAAGGCTGAGCCGGCAGCTGAGCCCACAAAGGGCGAGGGCAAGGCTGCCAAGGCAAAGCCTGCACCACAGCCAGGCAGGTGGCTGGATAGGGACTGCAATTCAGCGCTGAACATGCAGCGCATTGGGGAGAGCAAGTGGCGCCCACTGGAGCTGTGCTACTGGCCAGAGCAGGGAGCTCTGCCAGCCAAGGGCAAGGAGTACCCTGGCCTGGGCTACAAGCGGCTGCGAGACAAGCCTCCCAAGGCCCAGCAGCAGCAGCCTGCTGTGGCACAGTAGTGTGTGCCCCCCCATTGGAGCTGTCAACAGCTTTCAATTAGTGCATGTTTTGTCATGCCAACTCTACGCATAGCCCTGTCACAGGGGTCAGGTAATGCTGTAGGTGGTAGACGACCGTGACCATGTGTATGCCATGTATAGGCCATGAGCATGCCATGCGATGGGAACTCCACACAGCCAAACACTGTTTTGTAGTGGTCCACAATTAGTGTGTTCGACTGCATCTGGGCTGATACCTTTGTTCATCTCAAGCAGCCCCTGCTCACAAGGAGAGATACCAGCTCCTGGAGGATAGCCTAGGAACTTGTGCAAGAGCTGAGCAGCATCATGCTCGTTTGACATTCATGCATTTCAACATGATGTCCCTGCTCAGGGGCAAAGGCTGCTGTGATGAAATGCTCGTGAGGGCTGACCTTGGCAACCATGGGGTCATAGTTAGCAAATGCCTTCCCAGTAATGACGGTACGAGGGCCATCAAAGACTGACAGCCCCTTCTTCACAGACAGATGAAGTTGGGGCGCGGGGGGTGCCTTGGTGTCTTGTGCAGCTGCGAAGGCTCCCAAACCTGCAACGGAGAGGGTGGGGCGCACCGGTTCACGGTGAACAGCAACCATTGCGTGTGCGTGCTTTGCAATCTCTTTACCATACCAATTGTCAAAGGTGATGAGCCGCTGTCCTTATCGTCGGCGCCCAGCCTCGCGCACGCCTTCAATGTGCCAGTGTACCCCAGCTTGCCGGTGATGGTGTTGAACATGCCATTGCCTTTGAGCTCAACGCCTGGCGCGGCGGTTATCTTTTCGCGCAACTTGAAGGAGAGCTGCTTCTCAGCGAGGCCATAGTGCAGGCTAGTCTCCATGGCTGTGAGTGGGATACGCGCAGCGCGGAAGCCTCGTGTGACAAGCCTCGTGTGAGATTGGGTTGGGAACAAAGTCAAGCCCACCGTCAAATGGGTAGCGTGCTAGGGCTATACGTTTGTGAAAGGTGATGGGAGGGGAGATGGGATAGGGGAGGATGGAGGGAGTGCGCACTTTTCTCACCTCGTCACAGGTGGCCCCAACCAGCACCAGCTGCCAGCCGCTGCCAGGGGGGGGCAGCAGGAGGGGTGAGCAGCTTTGGGGATGCACCAGCACCAGCTCCCAGGTGCTGCCAGGGGGGAGCAGCAGGAGGGGTGGGCAGCCCAGGGCCGGCACTAGCACCAGCTGGGATAGCTGCGTCTAATAGTGCAGGCTAGTCTCCATGGCTGTGAGCGAGATACGCGCAGTTAGGGCACGACAGTTAGGGCTGAGATTGCCTCAGCTGTTGGGTCTATGTGTCTGGCAACATAGTTATTTTGTTAATGCAAACAATCAAAACTAACAATTCTTTAGTATTTGTGGCGGCTTAACGATGTTTTCTATGGCTAAAAAAAAGACGAACCGTGCCTAAGCTAGTGCCGGAGGACTCAGACAGTGACATTTTGAACCGCGACGAGGCACTACAGCCGGACCTCACCGAAGCGGAGCGCAATAGAAAGGCTTCCGGAGAGGCCCGCGCTGCCCGCGATAGGGGCAACACATACCACGCACGGAAATGCAAGCTAGCCCACCTCATCGACCACCTCCCGCAAGAGCTTTGGGTCAGACCCTCCCAACTCTGAAAAAGCCATGTACACTATCTGTCATGGATGTCCCGGTGCCGGGTAGGGTATGTCCGCTAATATTAGCTCCGAGCCAAAACTGCTACTATAGCTAATATTAGCGCTACCCCGAGCTAATATTAGCTAAAGTGGCGGCCGGGCGGTCGGAGATCGAGAGGTACCACGTTCGATCCCTGCCGGATGCAAGGTTTCCGCTATCTTCCGTGGCTGTCTAGAGACAATCCCTCCGTGTAACGAAGTAACTTGTTACCGCAACCTTGCGAGCTGCAAGGGGCCACGTGAGGTACTTAAGCTTGACAAACACTACATAAAAACACTATGTAAACCATACCAAAACAACACTAAGCCGTTCCCATGTCTAACGTTGCCCATGTCTAACTGCCCATGTCTAACGCTGCATCACTTTCAGCAGCAACCAAAACACTAAGTATAAGTGACGAAGAGAAGGAGAAGAAGAGTGTGGAGTGTGGAGAAGATGAGTGAATGAACGCAACACAAGGAGGAAGTCAAGCGGGAGACGAGACAGGTGCAAGCATGTGTAGCTCATCTCAGAGCCATTACGCTGGTTGTGGCCTATAGACTACAAAGGCCTAAGCTAGAATGTTGATGAGGGTCTCTTGGGGGGGTGCCGTGTTGTCCCGCTCCTCGTCCATCTCTTCGACGTTGGCCTTGAGGTAAATGTCACGTTTGGCAGTCTCCACGCCCAATTTGCTCCGTAGGGCGTTGGAGTAGGTAAGGCTCCACATAGACCAATTGCGCTCAGCAGCAGCTGTAGAGACATGCACAGAAAGTAGCTTGACAGCTGCCTTGGCAAGGACTGGGAAATCCTTGGCTGCCGTCACGCTCCAGAAGGCTTTGCGGGCGTTGATGCTTGCAATGTGGATGACGGCACGGCCCGGTGGTTGCTGGATGGACAGAATGGAGAGGGCCCTCCTCTTCATGGCTGGGCTCCAGTCTGTGTTCTCAAACCTGGAAAGCTCAGCCTGGACCAGGCCAATGGGGACTTCAGCCAACCGTGCGATTGTTGGCTCCAGCTCCACCCGTTGCGTCTCGGTCAGGATCTCAAAGTCGGGGTAAGGCTGCTCCACGTGGTTGAGGTACTTGAAGTTGATGGGGTCCAACAGCCTACAAGTGAGGGGAGGCAAGCAAGCGCAGGGCATGGTGAGCACGAAGCACACAAGGTTGTCGCACTAGGGTAGGGGGGCTAGGGCAAGCACGGCAGGGCACAAGCAGGGCGGGTTTCAACATCTTACCTAGCAACAGCCATGACAGGCTGGTAGTGTTTTGTCGCGCGGTTCTTGAAGAGCTTGTGCACACCTCGCACAAAATCTGAGTCCACCTTGTCCTCTCCATCGGGATCACCTCGACCAGCAGCCCATGTCTTTGCGTGCTCCACCAGGTCGGCCCAAATCCGCATGACCTGTGTGGCGCAAGACAAGGCACCGTTGCCGACTTGCAACAGATGCTGAGTTGCAACATCAGTAACAATACTCTCTCCCGCTTCCCCCCTGCCCCCTCCCCCCTTCTATCCCCTGCCCTTTACTAGCCCTGCTATTCATTCCTGGCACGTACCTGGCTCAGGGTAGGATGGTCGCCCTCCAGGCGGTGGATGGCATTGCTGATTGGCTGCATTAGGCGAACCACGGCGTCCAGCTTCTTCCACCAGCACGCTGCACACATGGCGGCAAGTTGATGGATTACTCCTAGGCTGGTGACAGGCTGGGTGCTGCTAGGCTGGTGGACCTCGTGCGTGGATCGTATTGCTGATGTGTGGATCACACTGCTATTGTTGCTGCCTATGCCCCTACGAACTGACGTGATTGCATCTCCTCGAGCACACACGAGTTGACGGATGCGGACTTCAGCGTCTCCCAGGCTCCGCTGGTCACCAATTCACACAGGGCCGCCTTACTCCGTTGCAGGTCCCGGCAGATCTTGTGGAGGATGGCAAAGCGAGTGGCACAGTGGGTGGCTATTTCTCGGACATCACCAAAGATGGCCATCTGCTGGACTTGGAGGGCGTTGCAGATCTTGTCACAGTCACTGAGCACCTTGGAGATGTGTTGTACCTGCAAGCACCACCCAGCCAGGTCATGCACATTCCCACTCCCACGCAACACATCACATGCAACACATGCAACACAACACATGCATGCATCAGCAGGTACTTGGTGCGCGGCAACTTGCCTGCTTCAGGAAGCCGCCCACAGCAGTGTGTTTGGACTCAGTCTTGTTCTCGTTGGCAAGGTCCTTGCAGATGAGGTTCATGGCGTGCACACAACAAGTCATGCAAATCCAAGAGGGGTACTTGCGCTCCAGTAGGCGTAGGGCGGCACGGTTTGTGGAAGGGCTGTCCATGATGACCCCAAGCAACAGCTTGGGATCACCACCTGTCACCTAAGTCAATCAAGAAGCACCAGCTTGGGATCAACACATGTCACCCGAGTGTCACCCGCCCCGCCCCGCCCCGCCCCGCCCCGCCCCGCCCCGCCCCGCCCCGCCCCGCCCCGCCCCGCCCCGCCCCGCCCCGCCCCGCCCCGCCCCGCCCCGCCCCGCCCCGCCCCGCCCCGCCCCGCCCCGCCCCGCCCCGCCCCGCCCCGCCCCGCCCCGCCCCGCCCCGCCCCGCCCCGCCCCGCCCCGCCCCGCCCCGCCCCGCCCCGCCCCGCCCCGCCCCGCCCCGCCCCGCCCCGCCCCGCCCCGCCCCACCCTACCTTCATCGCAAGATTCTCATGCATGTCTGCGTAGAATTGTGCCGTCTTCTTTGCCCCCTTGTCCAATGGGAAGCAGTCGTAGAAGTAGCAACCTCCGCTAGGCTTGAGCAGCACGAGGTTGAGGAGTGGGTGAGCATGCCCAGCCCGCCTGTGACGCCAGCCATCGGTGCACGACATGACCCCCACACCGGCCTGCGCACGCACAACATACAACATTGAGGGCACACACGGTCTTGGCATGGGCATGGAATAGATGTTGGATTGGGTGGACTGGGAGGTGGTGGACTGGGAGGTAGTGGACTGGGAGGTAGTGGACTGGGAGGTAGTGGACTGGGGTAGGAGCAAGGGTGATACCTGCAACAACTCCTTCAGTTCTGCATCCTTTTCGAGTCGCGTCTCCTCGTACAGTGTGTCCAAGGTGGTCTTCAACCTCTTTGGGGAGAGGGTGTCAGCTCCGGCTTCAGTGAGGGCTCTCTTGAGCCACTTGTTCTTGCACACCGCGTACGGTACACCAGAGGTAGCCACGAACAATGCAAAGAACCTGTCGATGAGACGTTGTTGCTCGGGGGAGAGTCGCTTCGCTGTGGGTAGGCAAGCAGACAGGCAGGCATGCAGACAATCAGGCATGCATGCATGCATGCAGACAGGGCATGCCCATGCCCTTTACATTTCAACGAGCCTCTGCACATAGTGCTGCGCAACCCTAGTGCTACCACACCTAGTGCTACCACACCTGCTGCCGCTGCCTCCTTTGTTGCTGCCATTGTGGTTAAAGGGCAGCCATGGCATCAAGGTCAAGACAAGGTGCTGCCAGCAGCCCTAAAGCTAGGCTAATCCACCCTCTGCTGCCCTGACATAACCTGCGACAGGTAGGGCAGTGCATGCATGGTGAATGCAAGGGCAAGCGTGCATGGCTACGGGACAGTTGGGTTGCAAGGCTATAGGCTATAGGCTATAGGCTATAGGCTATAGGCTATAGGCTATAGGCTATATGCTATATGCTATAGGCTATAGGCTCTAGCCTAGCCTTATGAGTTGGGACTGTTGTTGTGGCTCTGGTTGTGCTTGCCTGAGATGGTGGGAGTTGGGACGACAACAGCGGCCCGTTTGAAGCAACGGTCGGTATGCTGGCACTGCCCGGTCGTCATGTTGGAGCAGCTCACAGTCGCCCAGCAGAGCACGCACGCGATGATGACCTTTTTGAGTCTCATGTCGACCATCGCGCGATAGTCCTCGCGCACGGCCTTGCTGGTCTTTAACTTGTTAAGCAGGGCAACGACGTTGTGGGTCTTCTTCTTGACTCTTTGGGTCCATGAGGCGGCCTCCGATGGCGCATCATCAACTAGGTGCGTAGGGGGCGCAGCGTCACCATGCGCAGCCATTGCGCTAGGAAGCGATTGAAGGCGTGACAAGAATCGGGAGCTAATATGAGCTAATATGGTTGGCTTGCTATTATTGCTAATACTAATATTAGCCAGGGGGGGGAACTACCCTAGTGCCGGGGCGTGTGCGATTGACGCTCGTGTGAGATTCTGCATTCAGCAAACATCCCCATCGCGCCTGGCGTTGCGCAACGCCGGTCAGCTGCCGCTCACCATCTCACAGCTGCTATAAGTAACCTGCCTGAAGTCAATGAATGCAGCAAAGACATGTGCACGGACATGTACATGGGTTGCAGAGTGCTGCTGTTTGGGAAGGCATTTTGTACCGTCCACCAGGCAGTCCACTACGCAAACACTCTGTCAAGCCACGCCTTATGCTCAGCCGCAAACCGCTCACCGGCACACTGACAAAGCGGTTGGTATTGCCCTCCGATGTAAGGTCGGGCAAATTAAGAAGGAAATCGGAGCTGAGGAAGCGGACGCTCCCGTAGGCGAAATGGCCTTCCATATAGTCAGGCACTTTCCCGCCTTTCCAATGGCGTGTGGCCATTCCGCGTTGCCGATGTACCTGGACTAGAGCGCGACTGGTTAAACTAACTTCCTGATGTTTTGGGCCTTTAACGTGCTTTAACAAATCTTTAACCATCTTTAACCAGTCCAGCCAAACACCCTGACGACCCGGAGTGCAATTGGGGTTTGGCGATCAGTAAGCCGACCAGTTGGTCACCCCCGATCTTACTGATCTTTAAGAGTTTTACAGCGACTCTTGCGCAGAGCGGTGCAGCTCACCAGCGCGAGGCTAGCGGGCTGCTCAAGCTGATGTGCGTTCCGATGCACATGTTGAGACATGCACCGAGAGGAGCCGCAGTAGGGGTCGGAGTGTAGCCATTAGCCATCGCGGTTGCTTCGCCTTCCATCACGGCTACGGAGTGCGACCTGGCGGTTGTGTTAAAGATTGGGTAAACTTTTCCCCTTGGTTAAAGATGGTTAGTCCGGCCGCTCGGACCATGGGTCATGGGGTGACCTCGACTGGGCCGGACCCCGATCCGAGTGGCCTTGGCGCGCTTACCGAGCTGCCATCGCCGTTGCCCCGCGCTGGCGCACCTAGTCATGTGGGCGAAAAGGCCTGTGACCGTCTGGGCCGACTGGGCGTGACAGCTGGTGGTTGGTGGTTGGAGCCAAGCAACGTAGTTCCTTCGTGTTCCTTAGTGATTACCTTGTTTCGAATCGAGTATGTTGCGATGTGGGTCGTTGCGGCGTGGACCTAAACTGTAACCCCTGACCGTGAACAAAACTCAGGAACCGTGCAGCAGCTCGCTCTAAGCGTACGCATAGAGCTGTCACCCGTTGCACCCACGCACAGAGCAGAAAGCATACTCGTCTCTAGAGGTGCAAACAGTGCGTCAAGTGCCCCAAGTCTAGGAGGACAAGTCCACAACCCCGTGACATTCAGCCCCAAGCACCAAGGCATAGATTGTTCAGTCATACATGTACAGTTGCTTGCTGCACAGTGTGTGTGGATGCGCAGCTCCTGCATAGCACTTATACAGTGGTGCTGGTGCATGGTGGTGGGGCAGGTGCTCCTAGCATATGGTGGTGGTGGTGGGGGGGCAGGTGCTCTTGGCATGTGGTAGTGATGGTGGTGGTGGGGCAGGTGCTCCTAGCATATGGTGGTGGTGGTGGGGCAGGTGCTCTTGGCATGTGGTAGTGATGGTGGTGGTGGGGCAGGTGCTCCTAGCATATGGTGGTGGTGGTGGGGGGGCAGGTGCTCTTGGCATGTGGTAGTGATGGTGGTGGTGGGGCAGGTGCTCCTAGCATATGGTGGTGGTGGTGCTCCTGGCAGGTGCTCTTGGCATGTGGTAGTGATGGTGGTGGTGGGGCAGGTGCTCCTAGCATATGGTGGTGGTGGTGGGGCAGGTGCTCTTGGCATGTGGTAGTGATGGTGGTGGTGGGGCAGGTGCTCCTAGCATATGGTGGTGGTGGTGGGGGGGCAGGTGCTCTTGGCATGTGGTAGTGATGGTGGTGGTGGGGCAGGTGCTCCTAGCATATGGTGGTGGTGGTGCTCCTGGCAGGTGCTCCTGGCATGTGGTGGTGGTGGTGGTGGTGTGGCAGATGCTCCTAGCATGTGGTGGTGGTGGTGGGGGGATGCTCCTGGCATGTGGTGGTGCTGGTGGTGGGGCAGATGCTCCTGGCATGTGGTGGGGGTGTTCCTGGCATGTGTGTGTGGGGGGGGGCGGGTACTCCTGGCATGTGTTGTGTGTGTGGGGGGGCATGTTCTCCCGGCATGTGGTGGTGGTGGTGGTGGGGCACCATTAATTGGATGGATTAGACGAGGAAGAGGAGCTGCTTTGTTTACAACTTTTGTTCACAGCGAAGCATGAGCATGAACAAAGGCTAGGCCACTCAGTTCTATTTCTTGCTAGCCACACGTGTGGCCTTGCGGACCCTGCCTTGCACATCATTAATTTTTTTGCAGCCTGCTTGTAGAGGTCCTTGGTGGCCTTGGGTAGGGTTAGGGTTAGGGTTAGGGTGGGTTAGGCCAGGGTCACGATGTCCTCTGTTGTGGTGGGAGAAGCTCTTGCCCCACTTCCAGCAGCCTCAGAGCCTGGGGGGAGGTGGCAGGGGGCAGCCCAGCTCCCCTGCCAGCAACTGCCAGGGCCTGGGGGGAGGTGGCAGGGGGCAGCCCAGCTCCCCTGCCAGCAGCTGCCAGGGCCTGGGGGGAGGTGGCAGGGGGCAGCCCAGCTCCCCTGCCAGCAGCTGCCAGGGCCTGGGGGGAGGTGGCAGGGGGCAGCCCAGCTCCCCTGCCAGCAGCTGCCAGGGCCTGGGGGGAGGTGGCAGGGGGCAGCCCAGCTCCCCTGCCAGCAGCTGCCAGGGCCTGGGGGGAGGTGGCAGGGGGCAGCCCAGCTCCCCTGCCAGCAGCTGCCAGGGCCTGGGGGGAGGTGGCAGGGGGCAGCCCAGCTCCCCTGCCAGCAGCTGCCAGGGCCTGGGGGGAGGTGGCAGGGGGCAGCCCAGCTCCCCTGCCAGCAGCTGCCAGGGCCTGGGGGGAGGTGGCAGGGGGCAGCCCAGCTCCCCTGCCAGCACCTGCTAGGGCTTGGGGGGAGGTGGCAGGTGACCAGGCTGCCCCCCTGCCAGCAGCTGCCAGGGCCTGGGGGGAGGTGGCAGGGGGCAGCCCAGCTCCCCTGCCAGCAGCTGCCAGGGCCTGGGGGGAGGTGGCAGGTGACCAGGCTGCCCCCCTGCCAGCAGCTGCCAGGGCCTGGGGGGAGGTGGCAGGGGGCAGCCCAGCTCCCCTGCCAGCAGCTGCCAGGGCCTGGGGGGAGGTGGCAGGGGGCAGCCCAGCTCCCCTGCCAGCAGCTGCCAGGGCCTGGGGGGAGGGGGCAGGGGGCAGCCCAGCTCCCCTGCCAGCACCTGCTAGGGCTTGGGGGGAGGTGGCAGGTGACCAGGCTGCCCCCCTGCCAGCAGCTGCCAGGGCCTGGGGGGAGGTGGCAGGGGGCAGCCCAGCTCCCCTGCCAGCAGCTGCCAGGGCCTGGGGGGAGGTGGCAGGTGACCAGGCTGCCCCCCTGCCAGCAGCTGCGAGGGCCTGGGGGGAGGTGGCAGGGGGCAGCCCAGCTCCCCTGCCAGCAGCTGCCAGGGCCTGGGGGGAGGTGGCAGGGGGCAGCCCAGCTCCCCTGCCAGCAGCTGCCAGGGCCTGGGGGGAGGGGGCAGGGGACCAGGCTGCCCCCCTGCCAGCAGCTGCCAGGGCCAATCAATTCAATGCTGACACCTTCTGCATGCATATGAAACAACATAGCACGCCACACACTTTGAGCCAAGCACCTTGAGCCAAGCACCTTATAGCACAAATGTGTATGGTTGCTGTGCAGCAGGCTAGCATACACCCACGAGATGGGCTGATCCAGGCCCTGTTTCCAGCTTGTCAAGCTCCTGCTCTTCTGCTGGTGTAGGGTGCGGCTTGCATCTGAGCCTCTTGATGAGTCCTTCACGACGTTTATGTAGTATAGAGTCGCGCTGTTTACAATGTCCTGGTCATCGCATCCTGGTCGCACCATCGCTACAGTGGTGAGGTCAATGCGGTCAGCTGCCAGCACATGAATTGCAATTCTAGCACAACCCACCACGTAGTGCCAGGCTTCCGTCAAGCTGAGCTACTGCGTCGAAGACCTCTGCGGCCACTGCAACGGAACTGCAGCTGAGCCACTGAAGGCCACTGCAAGTACAAGTGCCGCACAAGTGTTGCTGTTGCTCCTTATCCGAACTGGGTGCTGGGTCGCCGGTCTCCCCTTCGGCCGCTCTTTTGTGTGCTGTACGCATTCATGTGCGGCTGCTAACCTCCGCTAACGCGGTTAAAAAATGTTTCTCGGTCCAGGCTGGTCCGGGAGGCTCGACTGGTCTGGTCCGGGGCTGGTCCGGGAGTGACTGGCAAAATTGTCCGAATTGTCATGCTAACGCGTGGTTAAAGATGGTTTAACATTCCGGGTCACGCTCTAACCTGGACCCGATGTTGCCGATGTGAGATTGGGTTGGGAACAAAGTCAAGCCTACCGTCAAATGGGTAGCGTGCTAGGGCTATACGTTTGTGAAAGGTGATGGGAGGGGAGATGGGATAGGGGAGGATGGAGGGAGTGCGCACTTTTCTCACCTCGTCTCAGGTGGCCCCAACCAGCACCAGCTGCCAGCCGCTGCCAGGGGGGGGCGGCAGGAGGGGTGAGCAGCTTTGGGGATGCACCAGCTGCCAGGTGTTGTTGCGTGATGAGTGGCGATGACTGAGTTCTCCGTGACAGACTGGGCGTTGTCAGGAAGTCTGCCCGGGAATCGAACCCGGCCTCAGATCACCTCACCACATCACACTTCTCACAGGGGAGATCCAGATCTCTCAACCGGCATTAGCTTAGCCTTACATGGTCGCGTAACATTCCCCCCCACCTGGCTCAGCTGTCCTCAGCTGACCACTGTGGTGTTGCCCCGCTCAGGCACGTTGTGCCATCACTCGCGCCCACACTAGCGCTAGGTGTCTGAGTTCCAACCATGCCTCTACCATCAGGCCTGGGCCTCAGCTTCAACATCATCCTTAGCTTCAGCCTCGCCATCAGCCGCCTCCTCAGCCTCGGTACTCAGGTTGTGCTCTGTCAGGTACCTGGCCGACAGCTCTTGGCAGCCCACCAGCTGAGTGCTCAACTCCCATGTGTTATGCTCGTCACCGTGTCCTTGCCACTTGACCAGGAACTCAAGCCTTCTCTTCTTGCACTTGCCCTTGCGCTTGCCTTTGCTGGGCTCCAGCCTGTGGCCCACCACCTTCTCCACTGTGTATTGGGGCTCTCCATCTAGCCACTGCACAGGAGGTGGTCCAGCCAGCCCAGGCACTGCCCCTGAAGCATCTGTGCGATAGGGCTTCACCAAGGACACATGAAACACGTTGTGGAGTCGAGACCACTCATCTGGCAGCCACAGCTTCACAGCTGCCTTGCCCACCATGTACTGCACACTGAAGGGGCCCACATAGCGAGGCTTTAGCTTACGGACTCCAGGCTGGTTAGCCTTACCCCTCATGTTCTGTGTGCTCAGCAGCACCATGTCACCAGGCAGGTAAAGTACTTCACGCCGTTTGTTATCCTGATATGACTTCATGCGCTTCTGCGCCCGCGCTAGGCACTGCCTCGCCTGTTCAACCGCCTTCTTCATGCCCTTAACAAAGTCATGCGCCTGCGGCACCTTCTGCGGCAGGTCGAGCAGCTCAGCCAGCCGCGGGTGATAGCTATAGTTCAGGTAGAAGGGCGTACTGCGGACCGACTCCTGCCAGGCATTATTGATGGCGAACTCCACCAGAGGTAAGTACTCCGCCCAGTCCCGCTGGTCAGGCCTGATGAAGTGCCTCAGCATTTCCTCAATCACCCGGTTAACTCGCTCTGTTTGGCCATCTGTTTCAGGGTGGTAGGCGCTGGATAGGTTCACCTGGACCTGGAGCAGCTTGGTAACCTCAGCCCAAAACTTGTTGTGGAACTGGGGTCCTCTGTCACTGACCACACTCCTCGGCATCCCATGCAGCCGGAACACGTGCTCGAGGAACAGCTTTGCATATTGTGTGGCAGTCATGCTCTCCCATGTCTTCACCAGGTGTACCATCTTTGTTAGTCTGTCCACAAACACTAGTATTGAGTCATATTTGTTGGGCCCACTTGCAGGCTGCTTCACTATGAGGTCCATTGACATGCTGTCCCACGGTCTCTCAGGTATGGGCAGCGGCTGCAGCAGGCCAGCAGGCTTCTTGACACTTGACTTGTTCACTTGGCACGAGTGGCAGCTGCGCACATAGCTCTTCACATCCTCTGACACACCAGGCCATGTAAACCAACGCGTCACCTGCTCAAGGGTCTTCGTCATACCCAGGTGACCAGCAGACCGGGTGTCATGCATGGTGTATATCACTCTCTTCCGCAGCGCAACGTCATTAGGCACCACCACTCTGCCCCACTCAGTCAGCCACAGCCCGTCATGCTGGTACAGCTGCGATGTGAAGGCCTCATCAGCAAAGCGTGTGTCAGCCGCATAGGCTTGTTTGATTGCCTGCATTAGGGTTAAGGGACCCGACTCGGTTGTGGACTGCTCGTCATCACCTTGTTTGTTTGGTTTGTTTTGAGACTCTGTTGTTTGTTGTTGCTGCCGCAGGGATTCCCCCCCACCTGGCTGCGCCTTCTTTTGTTGTGCACTTGTCATTCTTGCCTGGCCAGGCGTATGGGCAGCAGCCAAATCTTCTGGTGGGACCAGCTGGTTTGCTCTTTGGGCAGCCTCCCGGGCAGCCACCTGCCCCAGCTCAGCATTTTCTCGCAGCCGGGCAGCAGTGCGGCGTGTGGTTATGGCATAGACTGGCCTTTCAGCCCGGGAGCTCAGCGTCATGATCACAGTCATGGCGTCTTCAGAGTCAGCATTTTGTGGTGATGATGAGCTTGTTAGCGCCACCTCATTGGCCAGAGCGGGGTTACGGCTGATAGGGTCAGCCACATTAGTTGCACCGGGTATGTACTTGATCTCATACTTGTAGCGTGATAGCTCTTCCATCCATCTGACCTGCCGCCTCGACAAGTTGGGCTGTGTTTGCAGGTAGATGAGGGGATTGTGATCAGTCAGGATTGTAACATCAACCGCTCCATCCAAATAACACCTCCACTCTCTGACTGCTCTGATGATACCCAGCAGCTCTTGTTCTCCAGTGGCATAGCGCGTCTCAGCTGGGGACATCTTTTTACTTGTGTAAGCAATTGGTCTGCCATCTTGCATCAGCACCCCTCCGGTGCCTACCAGCGACGCATCGGTGCACACTACAACACTAGGCTTGCTGAAGTCAGGCAGAGCCAGCACAGGAGCAGAGCAGAGCGCCTCTTTCAGGGCATTAAAAGCTTCCAGCTCAGCCCCCCCAAAGTGTTCCCAGTCATACGCAGCAGCCACTTGCTTGCTGGTCAAGTTCGTCAACGGCGCAGCCAGAGAGCTGAAGTTTGATATGAACCTCCTGAAGTAGTTTGCCAGCCCCAGGAAAGCCTGCAGGTCTTTTAGGTTGCGCGGCGTCGGCCATTCTTTCACGACTTGCACTTTCGCAGGGTCGACAGCAATCCCTTTGCTGCCCACGATGTGGCCCAGGAACGCCAGCTGCGTCTTGTTGAACTCGCATTTTGCCAGTTTGGCGTAGAACTTGTTTTCTCGCATGAGCTGCAGGACTTGCCTCAGGTGCTGCACATGCTCCTCAGGGGTGTTGCTCATCACCAGAATGTCATCAATGTACACCAACACACACTCATTGATCAAAGGCTTGAATACGTTATTCATCATCCGTTGGAACGTAGCAGGGGCGTTGGTCAGCCCAAAACAGAGCACCTTGAACTGGAACCAGTGTTGTGAAAATTTCAGATTTTCATTCAGATTTTCAATGAAAATTTTCATCTGAAAATCTGAACGTATTCACTGCAAATCTGAAACTGCCGGGTGCTGCCCCCGGTCAGATCGCGGCGCGATGGCAGCAGCAGGCGAACAGCAGCTCGCAGGCAACCAGAGACTCGCCCTAGTGCAAACTGCCCGGGCTATAGTCGCTGCCATCGGAAGGAGCCCGGCGCTGCCAATCCCACGGGTGTCGCAGTGCCTTTCGCTTGGCTTAGCTGGCGCCAGCGCGCTGCAGCCACAGCGGAAGAAGCGTAAGGCAGGCGATGCCAGCATGGGCGGCTTGCATCTTTTAAATTGGCTTGCATGTCTGACCTTAAGCGAACTGAGCATTTGTGCATTTCTTGAAGTGCAGACCTGCAAACAAGCCGCGTGCATAAAGGGAGGATGGGAAACCAGCTGCAAACGCTCATTTTCACTGGCGTGAAAGTCTTTCAGATTTTCAATGAAACACTTTCATTTTCATGAAAATCTGAAATTCTGAAAATCTGAAAATCTGAAGATTCACAACACTGGTACATACGTTTGTAGGGAGCTTCAGCCCCAGGTGGTGTCCTGATTGTGTGCCCCACTGGCCTGTTAGGGGGCAACCCCGGTGGCATGTCCCCAAACACATCAGCATACTCAGATAGCAACCCATCTAGCACAGCTTGTGGCACCAGCTCGGGGTCCTGCTCAGCCTTCGTGTTCTGCTCACTGCATCCAGCCACTACAGCTGCCAAGCTGCCCTGGTGCCAGCCCTCCTGGTCGCCAGCATCGCCAGGTTTCACTAGCATCAGCCAGCTACTGCAGCCTTTCCGCAGTTGTCGCACGGCCTGGCCCGGACTGAGCAGCTTAATTTCGGCTGCGCTTTCCCACTGCTCCTTCATAGCAGCAACAGCCGCAAACCCAGGCAGATGCTTTGGTTGCAGTGCGAACAAGTTTACAGGCTTCCCCGACTCTCCCAGTGCCTCAAACAGCGTGCACACCCCGTGCTTCACCTTAAGCACTGCATCGTGCCCGTGCATCCAATCGACACCTAGGATCAGGTCGACACCATTGAGCATTCCTGGCATGACCACTGCTGTAACAGTTCGCGCTAGTGGGCCGGATGCATGCGCTATTGGCTGAAAAATACGATTTCTCAGCCAAAGGCTGGTCTAGGAGTTGAAGCTCTAGTCTCAGCGTGCGCTG
This sequence comes from Haematococcus lacustris, assembly GCA_030144725.1. Classification (NCBI taxonomy): domain Eukaryota; kingdom Viridiplantae; phylum Chlorophyta; class Chlorophyceae; order Chlamydomonadales; family Haematococcaceae; genus Haematococcus; species Haematococcus lacustris. Next base: position 5,381,506 of record JASKMD010000028.1, on the reverse strand, counting down.
GAGCTTCTAGGGCTACATTTACTAGCTGCGGTACTTGCAGCGGAGGCTGTGCTGTTGGCGGAACAACAGGAGCACAGGGCGTAGTATTACAATGAGCTCAGGTCGGAACTGAACATCAGCTTGGGTCTGTATATGACTGTCGGTATCCTCAGACTCTGCCTTTTTAAACCCTACCGCCTAGTGTCAACGTAATTCATCTGACGTGGCAAGGCATGCAACACAAAAAAACAACGATTGTCCATGCATTCTGCCGTGCGGTTGTGAACTCTTACACTCTCCCCCACTTGGGAAGAGCTTCGTCCCGAAGCGTGCTGTGAGATGTGGCAGACAAACAACACCAATGCAACAAGACACCAATGCAACAACAGGCAGGCAAAGCATGTGTCAAAGCACATCCTACCCTCTGGCTGGCTTGGTCATCCAACCCTTGGACTGCTTGGTGCGGAAAGCGTACGTGCGCAACAACTTCTTCATTACGTTGTCAGTCATGTCTTCGCGTAGTTGGGCCAGTGGTACCCATGTGTTGTCGTGTTCGGGGTGTCCCAACCACTTCACCTGCATCTGGAGCTGGCCGCGCAGGAAGCGATGGTTGCGGAAGGCTTCTACATGGTAGTGAGCTTCACCGTCAATGATGTCTGGCTCGGGCGGGGGGGCGGGGTTGCGAGTGGGGAACTGCGCGCTGCCGTCGTGGTGCAACTTGACATGCGACACGTGTACTACTGGGTGGACTGACTTCCACGTGGCAGGTAGCTGGAGCCGCAGAGCGACAGGCGTGACCACTTCTAGAACCTTGAAGGGGCCATGCTGCCTAGGTGTGAACTTGTGTGCCGCGCCGGCTGCTTGTGTGGCGGGTCTCATGTGAGTGAAAAAGCTGTCACAGATGTAAACCATGTCGCCAACTGCAAACTTGTGATCCTGGCGTTGGGCGTTAGCATGCTTGACTTGCCGCTGTTGGGCTTTGACCAGATGTTGGCTGGCAGCAGCAATGTTGGTTGCCATGCGCTGCAGGAAGGCTGTGGCTGTCTCGTTGGTCGCAGGTGTGACCTGTATTGGCGCAGCGGTATGCACTGCTAGAGACAATGGTGTGTGAGGTTCCTGGCCAGAGTTGAGCATGAAGGGTGAGTAACCAGTGCTGGCCTGCACAGATGCATTATAAGCAAACTCAGCAGCGGTGAGGTGATTGTCCCAGTCTGTGTGGTGAGGCGAGACGTAGTTACGCAACATGTCTTCGAGGGTGCGGTTAGCGCGCTCGGTCTGACCGTCAGTCTGGGGGTGATTGGCTGTGGATATGTTCAGGTGTGTCCCGGTCTTGGCAAATAGTTGTTGCCAGAATGTGGATGTGAACCGGGGGTCCCGATCGGAGATGATGACCTTGGGGAGGCCGTGGTATCTGAAGACGGAGTCGAAGAAAAGCTGAGCCAAATCAGGGGCTGACACGGTTGTGGTGGTGGGGACCGTGTGAATCATCTTAGTCAGCTTGTCCACAAAGACGACAATGGCGTCGTGGCCAGTCGGGGTTACAGGCAGCTGGGTGATCAGATCCATGCTAACCTGCTCCCACCGGTGCTGGGGCACGGGCAGAGGCTGCAAAAGGCCAAAGGGTTTTGTGGTGCTGGACTTGTTTCGCTGGCAGTGGGTGCAAGTGCGGATGTAGTCATGCACTGCGGCTGCCATGCGTGGCCAGAAGACTAGGCGAGACAACCGCTGATAGGGTTAGGGTTTTGTCCCGACCAAGGTGGCCAGAAGTGGGGACGTCGTGTGCCTCACACAACAGGTCGGTACGCAAAGGGCCTGCTGGGATGTACAACAGGGAAGCCCCTCGGCCTGTGTGATATAGCAAACTGTCCTGGACGGAGAACTGCCGTGCGCGTCCCTTGAGGGCGGCAGCGAGATGACGCTGATACTGTGGATCAGTAGCCGCAGCATCGCGTATGCGTTGAAGCCGTGGAAGGCTGATGGAGATGGCCGACTCTGCGGCGTGGGCGGGGGTGTGTTGTACCCGTCGCCCGACGGTGAAAAGGTGATAATCCGAGCGGCGTGACAGTGCATCTGCCACTACATTTTGCTTGCCGGGAATGTGATCTATGATGCAATCGTATTCTTGAATGACCTCCATCCACCGCGCTTGGCGACGGCAGTCGAGGCGAGGCTGTGTCTGGATGTGCTTAGTAGCCCAATTGTCTGTGAGTAGATGGAATGACGCACCTAGAAGGTAGTGACGCCACACTTTGAGGGCCTCCACCAGAGACAAGAGCTCCTGCTCATGGGTGGGATAGTTCTGTTCCGCTGGTAGTAGCTTACGGGAGTAGTAGGCCACCACCCGCTCGGCTGAGCCGGTACCCTGAGAGAGCACGGCACCAATGCCGACTGTGGATGCGTCACACCGTAGCGTGTAGGGCTGTGAAGGATCTGGAGCGATGAGAACCGGTGTGGTGATGAGTGCCTGCTTCAGAGCGTCAAAGGCTGACTGCTGGGCCTGACCCCATGCCACGACACCCTGCTTGTCGTGCCCGTCAGCTCTGGTTAGGGCAGTGAGAGGTGCAGCTATGGTTGAGAAGTTTCTAACGAAGCGCCGGTAGTAGTTGGCTAGGCCCAAGAAACTGCGCACCTCATGCACAGTGGTGGGTGTGGGCCAGGACTGAACCGCAGCTACCTTGGCAGGATCGCATGCGATGCCAGAGGCGGAGATGATGTGACCTAGGAAGGTTGTCTGATCCATGCCGAACTCACACTTGGAGAGCTTGGCATAGAGTTTGTGCTTGCGGAGCAGGTCTAGCACGCGCCGAAGGTGAGCGGTATGCTCCTGCGGGGTGCGAGAGAAGATGAGGATGTCATCTAGATACACTAAGACGCAGTCATCTAAGAGATCATGCAAAATGTCGTTCATGAGGCGCTGGAATGTGGCAGGCGCATTGCACAGCCCGAATGGCAGCACCGTGAACTCAAAGTGACCGTAACGTGTGCGGAAAGCTGTCTTATGGATGTCCTCGGGTGCGACCCGGATCTGATGATATCCCTGGCGCAGGTCTAACTTGCTGAACACCTGTGCGCCATGGAGCTGATCTAACAGTGTGTCAACACGAGGTAATGGGTACTTGTTCTTAATGGTGAGACGGTTGAGAGGGCGGTAGTCTATGCACATGCGAAATGAACCGTCCTTCTTGCGCACAAGCAACACACCAGATGCGTAGGGGGAGGTGCTAGGGCGGATGAAGCCCTTGTCGAAGAGATCCCCTATCTGCTGTTTTAACTCAGCTAGCTCACCGCTGGATACATTGTAGATGGGCCGTGCCGGTGGCGGCTTGGCCTGCTGAAGCTCTATGCGGTGGTCGACTGAGCGTTCTGGTGGGAGTCCCCGTGGCAAGTCTGCTGGGAACACATCCGCATACTCCTGCACAATGGGTGCACAGTCGAGGACCTGATGACTAGTCTCGGCCTTGCTGTCAGCCGGAGTAATGGAAACTAGGAAGACTGGACACTTGTCGCTGACTGCTGTGCGGAGCTGCGCTGAGCTAATGAGCAAAGGGTTGTTAGCAGTGTCTGAGGTGCCTGGCTGCTTGACCGGAGGCCGAAGTGTGTGCTGACGACCTGCATGCTGGAAGCGCATGATGTTCGCCTTCCAGTCGATGCGGGGGTTGATCTCTGCAAGCCAGGGCTTACCCAAAATGATGTCGAAGTCGTGCAGCTGCGTGACATGCAATGTCTGTTCGCCCTTGTAGGTACCCAGCCGGAAACGCGCATTGGGTATCATAGCGTTGCTAGGCTGCTGGTGTCCATCGGCGAGGCTGATGTAGTGAGGGCTAACTTTCTGGGCTGTCTGAATGTCAAACTTCGCACAAAAAGCTGAGTCGATGAACGAGCCAGTGGCGCCACCATCAATTAACACCCTTACACTATGGCCCTTGTAAGTGCCCGCAAACACTAGTAAATCAGTATGGCTGCCAGGGTTGGCTGCTAGCGTTGTGATGCGGAACCGGGGCGGTGGCGGGGTGCTAGTGGTGGTGTCGGTAACGGCTGTTGTTGGCTGTCTAGCGGCTAAGTCTTGGCATGGTTGGGAGGCCGGTCTTTCCAGTTTTTTGGCCCCTTCTTGCCGGGATGCTGGCAGTCTTGCACTAGGTGGCCCTCTTGGCGGCAGAAGGTGCACTTGTTGTGAGCAGTGTACCAGGCTCGCTCGTCGTCTGTGAGACGCTGGTAGCGGGGCTTGGCGTCCTGGGCAGGTTTAGGGGCTGAGCTATGTGTGGTGTTAGGAGTCTCGCGCTGACCGCGGGGCTGCTGCTGCTTGGCTTGCCGCAGTAGACCTAGCTGCATGGGGACGGCTGTGGAGAGGCCAGCGTCACGGCATGCTGAGTCATGGGCCACTGCTATCTTGACAGCCTGTTCAAAGGTTGTTGGGGAGTGAATGTCTACCATGGCCTTGAGGTGTGGGTGCAGGCCACGGCGCAGCCGGTCTAGCTGCTCATCCACTGTGATGTTAGGTATGTGCATGAACAAGCCACGCAAGAAGGTGGCGAAGGACTGAGCAGATTGGTTAGGCTTCTGCCTGGCTAGGTGTAGTTGATCTCTAGCCTTGGCTGACTCAGATTGTGTTAGGAAGGCTGCTTGCAGGGCTGCCTTAAAGGTGTCCCAGGTAAAGGGAGGAACGGTTGTGGACCGCACCGAGAGATACCAGGCGGCTGCTGTACCGGTGAGTCTTACACCAGTGGAGATGATCTTCTGCTCGTCCGTCAACCCAGGAGTGAGACTAAATACCTCTTCAACTTGAAACAACCATGCTGAAGCGCTACTCTTGCCATCATACGGTTGTACCTCTGTCAACTTCACCAGGCCATGTCCTCCTGTCTGATTGTGTTGCACATGTTGCTGCTGAGTCTGGACAACGTGCTGCATGGTATTCCCTAGTGCTTGGAAGGCTGCTACTATGTCTCCCATGACGGGGTTCTGTGCCATGACTAGTGGTGGCGCTGTCGTTGCCGCTGTCGGTGGTCGTACCCGTCCCGGTGGTGCTGGGCGGGGTTGCGGGGGGTGGACGGCGCTGGTTGTGGCACTAAGGAGTTAGGCGTTGGCCGCCGGGGTGGAGGTGGGGGTGGAGGTGGGGCTAAGTGTGCTGGTTGGGGCAGGTATCTAAAATGTACACCTGTTGGTGCAGGTGCGGGGGGCGCAAGGCGCTGGATGATGCTAAGTAGTTGTTGAATGTACTCCCCCTGTTGGCTAAGCTGCTGTGCCTGGCCTCGTGCTAGGCCAGCATAGTAGTCCGCTGCGCTTCTGAAGGATATGCAACGGGGGCAACGATGCAACGCCTGATGCGTCTCGCGGGAAACCGCGGATGGCTGCACTAGAGGTGTTGGTTGGGGTTGAGTAGGGAGCTCAGGTGCTCCTCGGGTTACTGGGTGCGACTCAGTAGGCTGCTGGGACACTATAGGTCCGTAGCTTGCGCTAGGTGCTGGGCTATCGCTAGTAGAGGTCGGAGAACTATAGGCGGGGCTGTCACTACGAGGAGTGCTCGCGTCTGAGGGAAGATCGACCTCTAGAGCGTCGTCGAAAGTAAGAGGCACTGCAGATGAACGTTATGTCGGAAACCACGTGTAACAGTTCGCGCTAGTGGGCCGGAGTGAATACGTTATTCATCATCCGTTGGAACGTAGCAGGGGCGTTGGTCAGCCCAAAACAGAGCACCTTGAACTGGAACCAGTGTTGTGAAAATTTCAGATTTTCATTCAGATTTTCAATGAAAATTTTCATCTGAAAATCTGAACGTATTCACTGCAAATCTGAAACTGCCGGGTGCTGCCCCCGGTCAGATCGCGGCGCGATGGCAGCAGCAGGCGAACAGCAGCTCGCAGGCAACCAGAGACTCGCCCTAGTGCAAACTGCCCGGGCTATAGTCGCTGCCATCGGAAGGAGCCCGGCGCTGCCAATCCCACGGGTGTCGCAGTGCCTTTCGCTTGGCTTAGCTGGCGCCAGCGCGCTGCAGCCACAGCGGAAGAAGCGTAAGGCAGGCGATGCCAGCATGGGCGGCTTGCATCTTTTAAATTGGCTTGCATGTCTGACCTTAAGCGAACTGAGCATTTGTGCATTTCTTGAAGTGCAGACCTGCAAACAAGCCGCGTGCATAAAGGGAGGATGGGAAACCAGCTGCAAACGCTCATTTTCACTGGCGTGAAAGTCTTTCAGATTTTCAATGAAACACTTTCATTTTCATGAAAATCTGAAATTCTGAAAATCTGAAAATCTGAAGATTCACAACACTGGTACATACGTTTGTAGGGAGCTTCAGCCCCAGGTGGTGTCCTGATTGTGTGCCCCACTGGCCTGTTAGGGGGCAACCCCGGTGGCATGTCCCCAAACACATCAGCATACTCAGATAGCAACCCATCTAGCACAGCTTGTGGCACCAGCTCGGGGTCCTGCTCAGCCTTCGTGTTCTGCTCACTGCATCCAGCCACTACAGCTGCCAAGCTGCCCTGGTGCCAGCCCTCCTGGTCGCCAGCATCGCCAGGTTTCACTAGCATCAGCCAGCTACTGCAGCCTTTCCGCAGTTGTCGCACGGCCTGGCCCGGACTGAGCAGCTTAATTTCGGCTGCGCTTTCCCACTGCTCCTTCATAGCAGCAACAGCCGCAAACCCAGGCAGATGCTTTGGTTGCAGTGCGAACAAGTTTACAGGCTTCCCCGACTCTCCCAGTGCCTCAAACAGCGTGCACACCCCGTGCTTCACCTTAAGCACTGCATCGTGCCCGTGCATCCAATCGACACCTAGGATCAGGTCGACACCATTGAGCATTCCTGGCATGACCACTGCTGTAACAGTTCGCGCTAGTGGGCCGGATGCATGCGCTATTGGCTGAAAAATACGATTTCTCAGCCAAAGGCTGGTCTAGGAGTTGAAGCTCTAGTCTCAGCGTGCGCTGGAGCTTCTAGGGCTAGACTTACTAGCTGCGGTACTTGCAGCGGAGGCTGTGCTGTTGGCGGAACAACAGGAGCACAGGGCGTAGTATTACAATGAGCTCAGGTCGGAACTGAACATCAGCTTGGGTCTGTATATGACTGTCGGTATCCTCAGACTCTGCCTTTTTAAACCCTACCGCCTAGTGTCAACGTAATTCATCTGACGTGGCAAGGCATGCAACACAAAAAAACAACGATTGTCCATGCATTCTGCCGTGCGGTTGTGAACTCTTACAACTGCATTGCAATTCGTCTTGCTTTTTTGCACCTCCAGCAGGCCACAACGACGTTCAGTGATCACCACAGGCTGATTGGTTGCGGTCAGCACTCTCAGAGGTTCCATCATGATCTTCCTTTGTAGTGCAGCAGGGTTAACATTGCCTTCATGTCTTTCCAGCCACTCCTTGCTGATTATGGTGCAACTGGCACCTGTGTCAAGCATGGCTCTGTACGGCTTGTTACCTAGCCGTCCCTCAAACAGAAAAGGTAGCTGCAGCCTTCCAGGCTGTACCTCCGCAACATCCGGTGGTGCATCCATAGCCCCATAGCCGTTCTCTTACACCCAGAGTTGGCCTCAAACATAGGCACAAGATCAAGAGCTTCTCCCAGGCCAAGTCCGCCTAAACAACAGTTGCAACACTTCGGCTTGCACCTCGGCATTTCGGCTTGCACGCTCCTGAGTCACGCATCTTCTTCGCACTGAGCCATCACCGGCCTCTCGGCGACTACTGTCACCTCCATCGCCACTCTCGCAGAATAAACCTCCGCCGACTGGTTGTACCGCACAAAGGCTCATTAGCCACTGGTTTCAGGCTCTCTAGCCTCTTCGCTCAGCTCAGAGCCCACACACAGCCGTCGCTTCGCGACAATTCCACAACTGGCGCACTACAGCCAGTTCCGACTCAACCGCGTTTACACACGCCAACCAGAACGTCCTCTGCCGCTCATCCTCAGGCAGATACGTGGCAAATAGATCCAGTCGGACGGCATCGGTCGGAAACCAACTGTTGCGTGATGAGTGGCGATGACTGAGTTCTCCGTGACAGACTGGGCGTTGTCAGGAAGTCTGCCCGGGAATCGAACCCGGCCTCAGATCACCTCACCACATCACACTTCTCACAGGGGAGATCCAGATCTCTCAACCGGCATTAGCTTAGCCTTACATGGTCGCGTAACAGGTGTTGCCAGGGGGGAGCAGTAGGAGGGGTGGGCAGCCCAGGGCCGGCACCAGCACCAGCTGGGATAGCTGCGTCTCATAGTGCAGGCTAGTCTCCATGACTGCGAGGGGGATACGCGCAGTTAGGGCACGGCTGTCAGGGCTGAGACTGCCTCAGCTGTTGGGTCTATCTGTCTGGCAACATAGTTATATTGTTAATGCAAACAATCAAAACTAACAATTCTTTAGTATTTGTGGCGGCTTAACGATGTTTTCTATGGCTAAAAAAAAGACGAACCGTGCCTAAGCTAGTGCCGGAGGACTCAGACAGTGACATTTTGAACCGCGACGAGGCACTACAGCCGGACCTCACCGAAGCGGAGCGCAATAGAAAGGCTCCCTCGCCGCCAAAAGCTCGCCAGCCCCAAGCACAGCTTCGCGCAGATCGTGCACACCGATGGAGTCGCCCTCAGCGTGATGTTCCTGCGGCCCAAGCCTACCGCTCCACCCGCAGAGCTACCGCGGATGGGCAAGCACATGGGCGCAGTCAACCCGCTGGCCCACCGCGACGCGGAGTGGCTGAGCGTGGACCCCGGCAGAACAAACATGGCAACAGTGGCGCACGAGGAGCGCAGCGCTGCCGGCACAGTGGTGTTCGTGTGGCAGAGATCTCTAATCGCCGGGCAGTACTACCGCGACAGCGGCATCACACGGCAAGCCCAGGCGACCAAGACGTGGCTGGCCCAGCTGAAGCCGCAGCTCAACGCCCCGTCGCACGTCAGGAGAACGCCTAGCTCGCTGGGCTCGTAACGGCGGTTCGCCGACACAGTCCTGGCGACGTACGACGCCATGTGGGCCGAGGTCTCCAAGCCGCGCTGGGCCAACGCCAAGTTCAGGCTGTACTGTGGCAAGAAGCGCGTGGTGGCAGGCTTCCAGTCCAAGGTAAGGCCTATTAGCAGTAGGCCTAGAAGCTAGCCAGTAGCCAACCAAAGTCAGCTCATGCTCTTACACCTGGCCAACTGCTTCTGTGGCTGCTGCTGCTGCTGCTAAACCTGAACCTTACACATGTGTGCCTTGTGTGTTGTACCATGTGTGGCTGCAGCTCATCAAGCAAGCCAAGCAGCGGTGGCCAGACCGTGTCCTGGCACTGGCCTATGGGGCAGCTGGCTTCAGCGGCAGCGGCAGCGTTGGCTGCAGGGGTGTCCCAGTCAGCCAGATGCTGAAGGAGGCGCTGAGGCAGCTCCCAGCAGGGTGAGTGCTCATAATGGATGAGTTCCGCACAAGCTGTGTCAGCTCATCCTACAGCAACCCCAGTGAGGCCCTCCCTGGGCAGCCGCCAGAGTCAGGTGAGAGAATCAGTGGGTGGTGGTCAGTGAGAGAGGGTCAGGGTAGTGTTGGGAGGTGGTGGAGTCAAGGTGGCTCTCCCGCAAAAGCTGCCAAGAGGCGCATGGAGCGGCAGCCCGGGAACAGCCGAGGTGAGTGCACTTGAGGGCACTTGGGGTGAGTGGGTCCCAGGAGCAGCCAAGATCAACAGCCAGGAGAAGCAGCCAAGAGGAGCAGCCAAGAGGAGCAAGTAGGAGGCGTTTAGAGCGGCAGCCCAGCTCAGCTCCATGACATGGTGATTGCCTATGTCCATCCTATGTTGATTGCATTCCGATGCTGCATGGCGTGACTCAAAGTAACATGTGTGTGGCATCAGCACAGGCTGTTGCAACCATGCCTCCATGATTGCCAGCGGTGTGGCAACAGCCGTAACCATCTGCATCACATGTGTATTATGCTTGGTGGTTGCAAGCAATTGCCGCCCCGCCCCGCCCCGCCCCGCCCCGCCCCGCCCCGCCCCGCCCCGCCCCGCCCCGCCCCGCCCCGCCCCGCCCCGCCCCGCCCCGCCCCGCCCCGCCCCGCCCCGCCCCGCCCCGCCCCGCCCCGCCCCGCCCCGCCCCGCCCCGCCCCGCCCCGCCCCGCCCCGCCCCGCCCCGCCCCGCCCCGCCCCGCCCCGCCCCGCCCCGCCCCGCCCCGCCCCGCCCCGCCCCGCCCCGCCCCGCCCCGCCCCGCCCCGCCCCGCCCCGCCCCGCCCCGCCCCGCCCCGCCCCGCCCCGCCCCGCCCCGCCCCGCCCCGCCCCGCCCCGCCCCGCCCCGCCCCGCCCCGCCCCGCCCCGCCCCGCCCCGCCCCGCCCCGCCCCGCCCCGCCCCGCCCCGCCCCGCCCCGCCCCGCCCCGCCCCGCCCCGCCCCGCCCCGCCCCGCCCCGCCCCGCCCCGCCCCGCCCCGCCCCGCCCCGCCCCGCCCCGCCCCGCCCCGCCCCGCCCCGCCCCGCCCCGCCCCGCCCCGCCCCGCCCCGCCCCGCCCCGCCCCGCCCCGCCCCGCCCCGCCCCGCCCCGCCCCGCCCCGCCCCGCCCCGCCCCGCCCCGCCCCGCCCCGCCCCGCCCCGCCCCGCCCCGCCCCGCCCCGCCCCGCCCCGCCCCGCCCCGCCCCGCCCCGCCCCGCCCCGCCCCGCCCCGCCCCGCCCCGCCCCGCCCCGCCCCGCCCCGCCCCGCCCCGCCCCGCCCCGCCCCGCCCCGCCCCGCCCCGCCCCGCCCCGCCCCGCCCCGCCCCGCCCCGCCCCGCCCCGCCCCGCCCCGCCCCGCCCCGCCCCGCCCCGCCCCGCCCCGCCCCGCCCCGCCCCGCCCCGCCCCGCCCCGCCCCGCCCCGCCCCGCCCCGCCCCGCCCCGCCCCGCCCCGCCCCGCCCCGCCCCGCCCCGCCCCGCCCCGCCCCGCCCCGCCCCGCCCCGCCCCGCCCCGCCCCGCCCCGCCCCGCCCCGCCCCGCCCCGCCCCGCCCCGCCCCGCCCCGCCCCGCCCCGCCCCGCCCCGCCCCGCCCCGCCCCGCCCCGCCCCGCCCCGCCCCGCCCCGCCCCGCCCCGCCCCGCCCCGCCCCGCCCCGCCCCGCCCCGCCCCGCCCCGCCCCGCCCCGCCCCGCCCCGCCCCGCCCCGCCCCGCCCCGCCCCGCCCCGCCCCGCCCCGCCCCGCCCCGCCCCGCCCCGCCCCGCCCCGCCCCGCCCCGCCCCGCCCCGCCCCGCCCCGCCCCGCCCCAGGTCCCGGATCCACGATGTGTTCCATGTGTCCCTGGTGAAGCCTTACAGGACCTACGATGCCTCCAACCAGTGGCTAGATGGAGAGCAAGAATACCAGGTGGAGAAGGTGGTGGATTACCAGCTAGCCAAGAGCCAAGGCAAGCGGGGTGGCAAGCCCAAGAAGCGGCAGTGGGAGTTCCTTGTCAAGTGGCAGGGCCATGGGGACGAGCACAACACGTGGGAGTGCAGGTCACAACTAGTAGGGTGCCAGGAGTTGTTGACTGCGTACCTACAGAAGCTCGGTCTGGAGGCTGATATGGTCGAGGTTGAGGCGGTGGGCTGATGCAAGGAGGCCGTACAAGGAACTCGGACACCTAGCTCTAGTGTGGGCGCGAGTGACGGCACAATGAGTGAGTCTGGGTCATATTCCCAGGCAGATGGACTACGCCCTGATATGTGAAGGATACCTCAGAATACTATAGCCGCTAACGCAACAAATAAAACATCAAGAGAAACGTTGTCATTGTAAGCATTGCAGTCTCTATCCAGTGCCACCAAGCACTAAGCCAAGCCTCGAACACTGCAGGATCTCATCGACAGTAAACAGCAAATCACGCCTCACAGGATCTTGCATGGAGAAAAGAAACACATACCATTCATCCTAGCTGAGTGTCTAGACTGTTGCACAATGTGCTGCTTTTTGCACATGAACAATTCACCCACAGCTTAAGCAATGTTTCATCATCTTTGTTTACAACGTGTTCCAATGAGACCACACCTTCAACACATGCCTTGGGCGCTCAGTGCGCCCAACATGTCACTGCCGCAGCCACGCCACCAACACACATGCACCACCCGCCTGTTGCACACTATAGTATACTGCTGCCCCACCACGCGCAATGCCGCGTAGCACAACATCAGCACAAATGACACAACATCATCAGGACCCCAATACAGCATGTTGCCCAATACATTGCCCAACAACATGTTGCAACAGTTCATTGCACATAGTGCAGACTTGTCTTGATGCAAGGCAAACACACACACAAACTTGCATCAACGCACTCATTCATTTAAACAGACGTGTCATGCAACAACCGCATCTCAGCACGTACATGCTCAGCAAGCTGGTGCGGTGTAAGGTGCAACAGGTCATCCACATCAGGGACATACACTGTGCTAGGCGGCTTGGACATGCCCAAGAAATCTCTGTACCCGATGGGCTGGCGCAGGAAATGAGTTACCTCCTTGCTGAAGTCTGCCATCATGATTCGACGCAAGTCATCGTCCTCTCGCATCGCCTTGGCTGCCTCCTTGGCGCGAGCGGAAAGAAACGTCACATCTTCCGGGCTGAGCATTGCCGATGCGCCGTCACTTGGTTGTAGATGGCTGCTGCCTGTCTGCTGTTGGGTAGATACAGGTGCCTGCTGCTGGGCACTGCCGCCCGGTGGGCTGCTTTGTGCGGAGGAGGATGAGCTGGGAGCTGTGTCTTCAGAGTTGGCCGTTTGACTTGGAGGATGCCCATGACCTACAACGCAAGAGCGCACGCACAACAGCTGAAAGGAGCTGAAATTCATTTAGCAGGGAAAGCTGTGTCTATACTCTTTGAGTAGCCTCACCATCATGAGGTAGTACACGCATGGAGATTAGAAGGGCGCGCAACTGTTCTGATGACTCTGCCAGCGTGCGCTTAAACCCTTCCGCCGCAGAAACCCGTGCCTCTTCCAACGGCAACGCTGCTGGCTTTGTGACCTGCAATGTGGAGGCGCTGTATTGGAGCTGCAGCCACGAGGCATTCAAGTCTGTCAGCAGCGTTGCGAACAGCTGCTTAACCTGCATGTAAGGCACAAGTGGACACATATCTTTGCAATTGCCATAGACACACACTGCACAGCAGCTTGCATGCCTGTGTATGACACTTACCGTGTCAGGTAGTTCCACACGTGTGATCCGTGCCTGACTTTCCAGCAAGCGCGTGTGCAGGTGACTCGCGGCAATGTGCTCAAACCCAGCTTGGCCAAAGCACCGTGATGCTTGCTCCTGCAAAGCACAAATGCCGCAACAAGCACATGTGGCGCAGTACACACACATGTGGCGCAGTACACACATGCTGTCACCTGCAACGCCCCAGCAGCAGTACAGCACAGGCAATATAACACCTCGCTTACCTGTATGGCAGTGCATGTCTTCAGCTCTGCCTGCCCCACAATGCCCAACAAGTTGTCCAGCAAGTCTGCATCATCTCTTGCAATGGCTGGTGCAAACTCCTCCAAGACAAACACCACATCAGTTTTGCCATCCTTGACGTGGACCTTGGGAAGGGGTTTACTGCAGGCAAGCATGGTCAAAAACATATTGACAAAAGCCTTGCTGTGTTGTGGCTGAGACCAAGACAACAACAACATAAGCTGCACTGCATCACTCGTCACCTTTGCAACCAGCTTTGCTCGTGCTTCAAGATGGCAACCACGCGGGGCGGGCACACCCATCTGTTCAGCAACGTCATTGCTGCAGGATAACCTGCCACCTCCTGCTCCTTCCCTCTGCTGTTGCGAGGCCAACAGTGTGCATCCAATGGACCCAACATGGGCACTGGCACAGAGAATCGCAGCCCTTTCTCAAGTGGTATGTTCGCACGTTGCAGTACCTCCTGCAGCACGGTGCTGCCAGCATTTGACAAACTGATGCTGATCCCGTCCACACTGTCGTCCTGTTGCTGCTTCATGGCAGCCAGAGACCCCTTCTTCACAAGTTCACAGAGCTGATCTGTGTACAAGCGGCAACAGCAGCGAATGAACAGCATTGCAGCAGATGAACAACATAGCACAGTTTGCTCTTGACTCTCTTTTACCTTTCATGCCAACGAACAGTAGCTTCAGTTCTTTGGCAAAAGCATCCACCAAGCCATCTGAATGATCACAAAAACGTAGTGCACATCAGGCCAGGTTATTGGCATGGTGTCCGTGTAAACGTGCGCATATGTTCACGGTGCCTGCATGTAGTTACCACGCTGCTGTTGTTGTAGCATCAACAGCTCCTTCTGTGCGAGGGTGGACCTTTCTTGCTGCAACGCTGACTTCTCCTGCTGCAACGCTGCTTTCTTTTGCTGCAATGCAAGAATGCGTTGCTGTAACCATGACCGGTCAGGATGGTCTGTGGGTCAGACCCTCCCAACTCTGAGAAAGCCATGTACACAACCTTGTCATGCATGTCCCGGTGCCGAGACGTGTGCGATTGGCGTAGCACCGTGCGGCATGCGATGACCGCTTAGTCTGCTTTACGCCCGTAATGCCAGGAACCCCGCAAACGAAAAAAGTGCGCCCACCAATCAGCCGGTCGCTCTCACCACATCGCGCAGCGCAAGTCAGCTATGGGAGTGCTTCGCAATACCGTGGTTGCCTCCTAACGCTCTAAAGGCAAGTACAGCCGGCGCTTGTGATTCCTCCCGCCTCAATCAACCCGACAGTGTTTCCTGGATGTAGGCGCGCACCCAGTTCTACTTCTGTGAATGCTTACTCGTTGATGGGCCTTACGCTTACATATACCTTCCATTTCAAGGTCAGCAGCCTACACCAAGCTTGCTATGTTGCTGTTGATGAGTATGCCATATGAAGGATAGTGACCTGCCCTTGCGTACCGCCTCTTCAATGTAGACAAATGCATGATGGTATACCAGGCAGTTATCCACTTCGTGCATAGCTACCCCCATCAAGCCATGCTTTGGCTATTGTTGCAGGAGCCCTCTTACTAGCAGCACCACCACCACCACTATCCACCTCCCACCACTACCTCCTAGCCTACCACCACCAGCCCAGCCCAGCCCGTCCCGACTTCCCCCCTCCCTCCACCCCCTCCTTGACATAGCAGCCTCTCCCTACACTACCCAGCAGCCAAGAGCAAGCCCCCTCTCCCTGCTACAAGCCTGCTAGTAAGTTACTTTCAACGCAGCATCGCTTGGCCCAATCCTGCCCTGCCCTTGCACCATGTGCCTACCACCACCCAATCCTAGTCTCTACACCCATGATGGCATCCTCAGCCTTCAGTCCCAGCCTTATAGTTACAGCCATAGAGTTATCCACCGTATGCATAGCTACACCCCTACACCACCATTGTTGCCAACTGTTGCAGGATTTACCCAATCTCAGCCGCTACCACCACCACCACGATCACCACCACCTCCTAGCCTGCCTCCACCTACCGCTCCAGCTCAGCCAGCCATCCTATGGGTGGTCTCAGCAAACGCACCAAGGCCGGTAGGGCCAACCGTGCTCTGGGGCATGCTCTTGCAGCAGCAGCTCAGCAACAGCAAACTCTCATGTCTGCTGCCACAGAGGCAGCTGCTGCCACAGAGGCAGCTGCTGCCTCAGAGGCAGCTGCTGACACTGAGGCAGAACTTGAAGAGGCCAGATCTCAGCTTCGCTCATGCCAGAGTGTGAACATGCGCACCGCCACCGACCTCCAAGTGTGCCAAGAGCAATTGCACCGGTCCCAGCGCGCGCTGCAGCAGTCTGAGAACGAGGTGCTTGCCTTGCAAGTGTCTTTGCACCGCTGCCAAGCAGAACTTTCAGCTGCAAAACAAGAGCTGGCAGCATGTCAGGCACAGCAAGCAGCAGCTAGGAAGGCCATGCCCAAGGACGTGCGAGACAAGATGTCTTGGCTGCACCGCACTCGGGTGTCACTTAACACCTTGAAGCGTTGGCATGGCATGCGGGGTGCACCACCGTGCACCCAAGCAGCCAACCCAGCAGCAGCCTTGAAGGCCCCCCCTCCCCCCCGCCACAAGGAGCGTGACACCCTGACAGGAGCCTACACTGCAGCCTATGCATGCAGCAATGCAGCGTTGTTAACTCTGCCCAACGTGTCCTGCCAGCAGCTAGGCCCGCTCCGCACAGCTGTGGCGGCTGCAGAGTTTCCGGATGCTCCACCTCAACCTCAAGCCGGGCCTTCCACAGTGCGCCGGCACCAGCAGATGCTCACTCGTAAAATCCAAGGCACATTCAAAAGTGAGTACCATGGAATGTTACCAGAGTGTTACCATGGGGTGTTACCATGGGGTGTTGTTATGGGTTGTTGTGGTGAGGTTGTTGTGGGATGCTGTTATGGGGGGTCTCCATGGGTTATTACCATGGGGTGTTGATATGTGGTAATGCCAAAATGTGAATAAGCTGGACTGGAGTTGGTATGTGTGTGCGTGTGTGCATGCGCAGGCCAGTTGAGCAAAGCGCCAGCAGTTCACGTCCAGATGGATGGCTGCACCATCAAGAATGGCAAGGTTGTGCTGTTTTGTGCAAGTGCATCCATCCCAGCTCCTGTCCCCTCCCTGCCCACCTCAAGCCTGACTGCTGGCCCCCCTACGCCCTTGGCTGCTGGCCCCCCTACGCCTGTGGCTGATGGCCCCCCTACGCCCTTGGCTGCTGGCCCCCCTACGCCTGTGGCTGATGGCCCCCCTACGCCCTTGGCTGCTGGCCCCCCTACGCCCTTGGCTGCTGACCCCCCTACGCCATTGGCTGCTGGCCCCCCTACGCCCTTGGCTGCTGGCCCCCCTACGCCCTTGGCTGTTGGCCCCCCTACGCCCGCCCAAATCCTAACACATGGCCAAGAGCCGTCCAGGATCTTGTGTCGAGTGCTTGATATCCGCAAGTGCCCCGACAGCCATCTCTACCACAATGTTTTGCACCAAGGCCTGACAGCATGGGGCAAGGCAGAGGACCGTGGGCGGCAAGGGTTCTCAGCGGAGGTTGCCTTTAGCATTGAGCGGCTTTGCAGCCTCATCATGGGGCATTGGGATGGACTGCCCAATATGGGGGGGTGGTCCAAGCCCAGCTTCCCTACCCTTACCCGGTGGGGCAGCTTCGTGACAGCTTGCCTATCCCTTACCCGTGTGCTTGGGCCCGTCACCAAGGCCGTGGCTATCATCATGGAAGAGCGGGGAGCTTTGGCCCCGGACTGGGCAGCGGAGCTGAGTGGCCTGTTGCTTAACACCACATTCACCTTGCAAGTCATGGTGGTGGCTGTGGTGGGGCAGCAGATCATCATGCCCGAGCTAGGCTGGGCTGCCGGTGGGGGGGGCATGCACGCTTTTGAGGTGGCGCGGCATGTAGAAGCCCTGTCAGACAGTCTGTTGGGGGCACTTGTGTACCAGGACTTCCCCGACCTCTTTAATCGAGCACAAGAGCTCGTGCCCCCTGCACTGTGGGAGGCGGCCAGGCTTGAGCTAATCCACCTCATCACCCAACATATCGATGCTATGCTCAAGTACCTGGATGAGCACGGCATGAGGTTGGAGTGAAAGGACACGTGGTGCGGCGAGGGACGTTGTAGTTGCTCGGGAAGCTGTTTTCACGTGTTTGATGGATGCTTGCAGTCCTACTAGTTGTTCGCCATCATAAAGTTGTTGCTCATCAGCTGCATTGAAGCATGCTAGCAAGGGGACGGCTTAATCCAAGGTCAGGATGCTAGCAACTATAGGTGGATGTAAATTGGGGTTGTACCATGGGGGGGTTGCTATGGAATGTAGAGGCCTGGCCTTGCCAGTGCTGGCGGGGTGCTAGTGGGGCCGGTTGGGAGGACACATGGTGCGGCGAGGGAGTGTTGTTACACGGCAGGTTTGAGCACCGTGGATGGAAGCCCATGCCTCGGTGTCCGAAATCGTTGCAGCAACACAACGAAGGCTGCGTACCTGCACACATGCTCTCGCTACAACGAACTAAGGACGGGAACAGCGGAACCCGCAGAAAAGGCTACAATATGACAAGTCCCGCGGTCACTTTGACTACCTGCCCATAATCAAAGGTGAAGGGTGCACATAGTGTCTTGATGAACCGCTACAGTATAGAGCCGCTCCGTCTCTCGCTTGAGAGCGCGAGCGACGCAAATAACAAGTGCGAGCTAATCGATGCTAAGATGTGTGCCGTTGTCCTAAGTGAGGCATCAGCAATGGTATGAGTGCGTTAGACGGGCATTTCGGCTTTTCAGGTTCAAATCTCGCGATTGCGGCCGTCGCAACACAATGCGCGCGGGCATACATTACTTTGTTAGCTACATCACGGCAATGTCTAGAAGCTCGAGGGTGAAGGAGGCGTGCATGGGGATATCTGCCCACAAAATGTAGGCCAGGTTCACGCCTAGGTTGGGCATCATGTGTACAGTCATTGAAGCTCGGGACACCCATTACGTGTAGCTTAGTGAGTTCTCTACATCCTGATGTGCTTCGATCATCAGTCCGCTACGTGAGCGAGAAATAAACCCAGTGTACGGGATCCCCCCCCTATTCAAGGCAGTTGGGAGGGACTGACTGTGGGCAGTTTGTCAAGTTCCGCCAATAAGCGCTGAATGTCAGCAGCAGTTCGCTGCATCTCGTCTCGCAGTGCATCCATGTCCAATTGAAATGCTTGCACCGTTAGCTCGCAGGTCAAAAAACACCAATTGCAACCATTGTAACGAAAGCAACCATTATCTAATTGTACCTCCTGACACAAACCGGCTTAGATGCTGCTGCTGCTAACCTTGAGCTCACACATGTGTGCCATGTGTCTTATGTGTGGCTACAGCTCATCAAGCAGGCCAAGCAGCGGTGGCCGGACCGTCTCCTGGCACTGGCCTATGGGGGCAGCTGGCTTCAGCGGCAGCGGCAGCGTTGGCTGCAGGGGTGTCCCAGTCAGCCAGATGCTGAGGGAGGCGCTGAGGCAGTTCCCAGCAGGGCGAGTGCTCATGGTGGATGCGTTCCGCACAAGCCGGGTCAGCTCAGCCTACAGCAACCCCAGTGAGGCCCTCCCTGGGCAGCCGCTAGAGTCCTTCAGGTGAGAGGGTCAGTGGGTGATGGTCAGTGGGAGAGGGTCAGAGTAGTGCTGGGAGGTGGTGGAGTCAAGGTGGCTTGGTAGGGTCAAGATTGGGATGGTAAGGAACAATCTTACAAATGTGCATTGCCCCATGTGTCCATGCAGGTGGCTGCGGCCAGTGCACAGCTCGGCGAAGCGATCCCAAGCCAGGGGCTTGATGTGCTCAACAAGCAACAACATCAGGTAAGCACTGGCCTGGCACTGCACATGAGTATGGCCGCAACATATCCCACATGAAATGACACATGACATGGCACATGACTTGACTATGTACCAGCCCAGCCCAGCCCAGCCCAGCCCAGCCCAGCCCAGCCCAGCCCAGCCCAGCCCAGCCCAGCCCAGCCCAGCCCAGCCCAGCCCAGCCCAGCCCAGCCCAGCCCAGCCCAGCCCAGCCCAGCCCAGCCCAGCCCAGCCCAGCCCAGCCCAGCCCAGCCCAGCCCAGCCCAGCCCAGCCCAGCCCAGCCCAGCCCAGCCCAGCCCAGCCCAGCCCAGCCCAGCCCAGCCCAGCCCAGCCCAGCCCAGCCCAGCCCAGCCCAGCCCAGCCCAGCCCAGCCCAGCCCAGCCCAGCCCAGCCCAGCCCAGCCCAGCCCAGCCCAGCCCAGCCCAGCCCAGCCCAGCCCGGCCCGGCCCGGCCCGGCCCGGCGCGGCGCGGCGCGGCGCGGCGTGGCGTGGTGTGATGTGGTGTAGTGTTGACTTGTGTTGACCTCAATAGGACCCTGCACAGGGTCGGTAGGACCCTGCACAGGGTCAGTATTGGTAGGACTATATACAAGGTCTTCTATCAAGGTTGTTGGTGTCATTATGTATAAGGATGACCCTACACAGCTTTCACAATGTCGGTTGAAGTAAACGAGCCAGTGGCGAGAAAAACTGGTTGTGATTCCCTTGTAATTGCATGTAATCTACATGTCTTTACACACGTAATTACGTAATTAATGTAATGACACGGCGTAAGTAAGTAAGTAACTCTGTAACTTTGCAATGCCGCATCACTGATTTGGACACAAAGTGGGCAAGGCAACAGCTGGTGGGAGCTGAGCTGAACAGTGAAAAATGCAGTTAGTCGAATCAGCGTATGTTTCCCTTACAGCCGGGGGCTACGTTACCACCTGTGGCCTGGTTGTTATCTTATCACTTTTCTTTCAGCCAGCTGTTAGGCAGCACTGCTTGCTGCCCATGGTCATGCGCTTGTTCATCTCCGCCACAAGAGCGGAGCTATTCAAGCGCAGTGGCCGTGCGGGGTGGTGCATCAGGTCGCCATCCAACCAGATTGCTGGCAACCGGAATGAGGCGGACGTGATATTACACATTTTACACCCTAGGGCTCAGGCTCAGGCTTCTATGTCACCACTGCCAACTGACTACTGCCAACTCACAGTCACCATATGTCTCTCTCACTCAGCGCCGCCAGGCCTTGTTTGCCGAGGTGCGGCTCACATAACATAGGTGGCCTTACTGCTGGTCCGCCGCCTGGCCCTGCCTGGGTTCAGTGCCCCTGCTGCGAGACTGCCTCCACAGACTGCGTGCAGCTGCCGCCTCCACTTAACGCGCACTGAACAGCTTGCCCATCAGGCCGCTGGTCTTGCTCGCTGCCTTGGCGGCGCCCTGAGCCATGGGGGTGGTGCTGGCCCTGCCTGCTTGAGCCGCGGAGGCTGCGTGGCGGTGCTGCTGCTGCTGCTGCAGCCGGTCCATCTTGCGCAAGACATCGGACGCTGTGCGCAGCTTCTCCTGTGCACACACAGGCAGGGTGGAGCGTGAGCGGCGTGCTAGAGCTAGAGCCAAGAGGGGCAGGGGGCGGTGTCGTGAAGCACACAAGGGTGACCAGGGCTACTAGGGTCAGTGTGGTGGGGTCGGGGGGTGCGGGTCAGGGGTCAGGGGGCGTGAGCTGGGTGACAGAGCTAGAGCCAAGAGGGGCGGAGGGTGGGGTCCTTGGACCACATGGTCAGTGGGGCCACTGGCCAGGTCACTGGGTGGGCAATGGGGTGAGGGTGGTGGGGTGAGGGTGGTGGGGTGGGGTTGGGTCAGGGTGGCTGAGCTGCTTAAGCAGCACCCCTCACTTCGTACTCCTTATGCCACATGTTGAATTTCTTTGTCAGCTTAGCCAGCTCGGCTGTGGGGTCCAGGTCCACCGCCACGGCCTGCTCCCCACGCTGCACCTCTTGCAGGAATGACACGTCGTCCTCCAGCACTGCGCCGGGCAGGGGTCAGGCAGGGTAATGAAAAGTGCGTGGAGGTGAAGGAGGTGGAGGAGGTGGAGGGGGGGAAGGAGCGTGAGGAGGGGAGGAGGGGAAGGGAGGGGCAGGGGCAGGGGGTAGCAGGGACTTCACACAAAGGTCTTGGCACCATCCCCGCCTTGGCTGAGCTTGTTTGCAGCGCAGCCAGAGAGGAGGGAGGGAGGGAGGGAGGGAGGGAGGGAGGGAGGGAGGGAGGGAGGGAGGGAGGGAGGGAGGGAGGGAGGGAGGGAGGGAGGGAGGGAGGGAGGGAGGGAGGGAGGGAGCTGTCAAGCGCCCTGGGCGTCCCCCTTCCTACAGCCACTGGCCACACACCTGCCGCTACCGTATTGAGCTCGCTCTGCAGCTGCGTGACGTAGCGCACGGCTGCCTGGTCCTTGGCCCCGCTTGAGGGCGGGCGGCCCCCCTGGCCCTGGCCCCCGGCCGACCCCGCAAACGGTGACACTGGCTGGGCTGGGTGGCCGTCTGACAGGCCCCGGGTGGGGTGGTGGCCGGGGGGGGCGGTGGAGCTGTTGCTGTTGCTGCCGGAGCTGGTGGGGCGAGAGTGGTGTGCGGGGCTGAGGGGGGCAGGGCGGGGGGAGGCTGTGTGGTTGGGGGAGCCGGGCGGGGCGCCGTTGGTTGGCTGTGGCAGGCGTGAAGCCTGGGGGTGGCCGGTGGGAGGGGTAGGGCTGGGATAGGGCACTGGGACAGAGGTGCTGGCCTGGCAGCAGGCAGGGGCAGCAGGGCAGGAGGAGGGGAGTTGGTGTGAGTGAGGGCAAGGCAGGGCAATGCAGCAGGAATGCCGCACGGAATCGAACCTGGGTCCTGTCTGGATGCAGATGGGGTGGCGGCATTTTGCTGCCAGACCTGCCTGACCCTCTGGCCATCATAGAGGGGTGAGGCAGCCAGGCATGGGTGAGGTGAGGTGAGGCTCCTGTCAGCTCACCTGCAGCTGGTCCCGGGCCACAGGGTGGGTGCCCTGCCTGCTGGCGCCCAGTGGCCCAGCCCCCGTAGCCAGCGGCCCAGTGAAGCCCCCCTGCCCTCTGCCCCCTCCTCCCTCCTTGTGGCCGCCCCGCCTGGCCCCGTCCCCCTGGGCTGAGCTGTCTGCTGAGAAGCTGCTGTGGGCGGAGGCGGCCAGGGCATCTGTCCAGTTGTAGCTGTCCGTCTGCACGCCGGCCTCGGGCTTGGGGCTGAGGGCTGGGGTCAGGCCGTTGACATCGGAGCTTGGAGCAGCAGCTGGGGCGGAGGGGCGGCCAGTCAGGGGGGGGCGGGGGAGCGCTGGGGGGGGCGGGGGCAGTGGTCAAGGCGCTGGGTAGGGGCGGCAGGCGGGCGTCACCCACATTGCAGCGTAGCTGCACAGGGTGGTGGGTGTCAATTTGTCACTCAGTTGATAAGAGTGAAAAGGTGTGAGGCAAAGTGAGGCAGGTGATGGGCTGCAGCACAGCCGACCCAGTCAATGGGGTGCAGCGGCAGGTGCAGCAGCAGCAGTGGCGGGACAGCAGCAGGACAGCAGCAAAGGCAAAGAGGGTGTGGGGAGGGTGTGTGCAGCAAGGTTAGCCCCAGGCCAGGACTGTGCAGTGTCAGCCGGTGTGGGTCAGGGCTCATGTGTCACCAGCTGTGGCCAGGGCAGGGTCTGCAGGGCAGTGGCCGGGCTGCAGGCAGGGTTTGGGCTGCTTGGTGTTTGCGCCATGTGGCAGCTGTGCCTTGAGCGTGGGTGAGGGACTTGCATCCCAGGTGGCTCCCCAGTAAATGACAGCGCACCATTGTGTTGTGTGAGTGCAGGACGTGCTGGCAAAGTGGCCTGCTAGGGCACATGGCCTGATCAACGCTGCCTTGACCTTGGGCAGGCTTTGCAGGTGGCTCCCAGTAGCACCATTGTTTGAGTGCAGGGCACGCAGGGTGCAAAGTGGCCTGGTAGGGCAGGCAAGCTGCAGGGCTCTGATCCCCGTCAGACTGGCCTAGGCCATTCCCCTATCTCTGCCATCTACGCCATCCATGCCTGTCTGCCCAGCCCTGGCCTGCAGGTGCATGAACCTTGCAGTGCTGGGGCGGTGAGCTCACTGGACCTGCTGCCTGGCAGCCCAGCCACAGGCACCCTGGCCTGCTGCACTTGATCCAGGCGGGCCAGTGAGCGCAGTGTGAGCTGCGCAGGCTGCACTGACCATGGCCAGGTACTGCTGGAGCACCTCAAACTGCTCCTTCCAGGTCAGCGCCTGCTGCTCGTACTTGTGCTGGTACCTGATAGACAAAGGGTCAGGGTCAGGGTCGGGGCCAAGGTCAGGGTCAGGGCCAGGGTCAGGGTCAGGGTCTGGGCCAGGTTCAGGGTCAGGGCCAGGTTGAGGTTCCGGGTACCGATGAGGTCAAGGGGATCTGGGTCCTGAGCAGCAGCTTGCAGTTGGTGCCAGGAGGGGGCCCGGGGGTCTCACCTCTCCTTCAGGCTGCGCTCCAGCTGCAGCTGCTTCTCAAGCTTCAGGTTTTCAAGCGTCAGTCGCTCAGAGGCTTCACGCAGCTCCTGGTGAGCAGCAGGCACAGACACACACACATTGGCAGGGAAAGAAACCTGGACAGAAGTGTGGCAGTCGAGCAGACAGGGAAGCGGGCAGTTGGGCAGGCAGGGAGGCGGGCGGGCAGGCAGGCAGGTTGGTAAGGAGAGGTGCGTGGGAGGTGGAGGCAAAGCATCAGCCCCCATGGCCCCCTGCAGCTCACCAGCGCTGTGGTGAAGCCGGCTGACTGCATGCTGTAGGAGCTAGCCAGGCCCAGGTCAGGGACTCTGGCCAGCCAACCAGCTGGGGGGAGCGCCTGGGGCAGCGCCGCAGCACAGCCACAAGCCAGCACTGTCGCCTTGTCAGTGCACCACAAACAACAGCTGCTGGTCCTCCTGCTGCTCACCAGGCATGGTGACCAGGGTGACATGGCCCCCTGCTCCCTCTGCCCTGTGTCCCCTTGACTACGCCTGGGACCTTCACCATCACCAGGTGCTGTGGTTGACAAGATCTGAAGGCTCAAAGGCCCTGCACCATGCGCCTTCTACCTTGTTATGATGCCATACTGGCTGCCATGTGGCCCTGTGCCCCTGCTGCGCCTGCGCCTGCGCCTGCCGCTGCCCCTGCTGCACCCTCACCTCCACGGCAGGCGGTGAGCTGATGCGGGGCGACACAGCCGCGGTGGCAGCGGCTAGGTCCTGCACAGAGGTCCAGCCACACACCCCAGGTGCCAGCTGCCTCCTACTGCTGGGTGCCTCTGGCAGGGTGCTCATGCAGCTAGTGCTGAGGGCCCCCGAGGTGTGAGTGGGGCATGCAGGTCCTCTCCACACCAAGACACCAGGACAAGCATCAAGGTGCCTGAGGCAAGATGTAGAGCCTCAACCTAGAGTTACCACAGTCTGACATTGAGAACAAGTCAGCAGGGTGCAGCAGAAGGCTGTGGGTGAAAGGAAGGCAGCAGGCTTGGTGCAGAATTGGCAAGTCAGCTGGGTGCAGGGACAGCCTATACAGAGCATGCCCGCCAACATCCCTTCAAGACCCCCCACACTAAATGTAAAGAGCATGAGGCAGCATGAGGCAGCAGGAGGCAGCAGGAGGCAAACGTTGAAGGGAAGTGAGTGCAGGGGTGCGGGGAGGTGCAGGTGCAGCGCATCACCATCTTCAAGCTTACCGATGCTGCTGTGGGGGTGGCATCAGCGCTGAGCAGCGCGGCCACTGAATCAGCCAGGCCAGTGGTCGCCGCAGCTGTGGTGTGCTGCTGGTGCTGAGGCAGCGGCGGCTGCTGGTGAGGTGTTGCCCCCTCAGCAGTGGGGTGCTGATGTTGGGCCAGCAGCAGGCGTGAGGCCAGCTCAGCGGTGGTCAGGTCAGGCTGCTGGCTGTCGGTCTTCTCTTGCGCCTGCTGGCTCAATACGGCCCGGGCGCTGACCCAGGTGGCCAGGGCGGCACGCACCTCATCCAGGTCACACCTGGGAAGGTCACACCAAATCACACTGTGCATCAGTACTGCATCAGTACACGCACTGCATCACTGCATCACACTGTACACTCATTTCACGTCACAAGCAAGCATGACCAACTACTGGGTCTATGTGTGTTGTATAAATGTTGACATGTCATGGCGATGACGACGACGATGAACGATGATGATGATGTCACGTCACACCACATCACACCAGATCATTCCTTAACAACATGCTCGACCTCTAGATTTAAACCAAGCAACAAATGGCATCTGCACATAGGCACTCCTGCAGTAATTAATCCTCAGCCATTTGTGTATAACATTCATGCCTGAGTATTTCATGCAGCAAGGGTCAAGCAGGCATAGCCCTCTATCACCCTCTAGGCAACCCTGCTGCAGGCATAGTGGCACACCCACCCATATTGCTGGCGCAGGCTCTCAAACTTGTCTTGCTCCAGCTTCTTTAGCCGCTCAATGCGCAGCCGCTCCTGCACCCGCCGCTCCACCCTGACCGCAAAGCAGTGACGACGCCAGGCCAGCTGCAGGCGCACAGCTGACTCACGCATGGCCTGGTACCTGGGGGGCAGGGGCAGGTGGGCAGGTGGGCAGGTGGGCAGGTGGGCAGGCAGGCAGGCAGGCAGGCAGGCAGGCAGGCAGGCAGGCAGGCAGGCAGGCAGGCAGGCAGGCAGGCAGGCAGCAAAACAAGGACCTGGCTTCAGAGTCGAGCAAGTGACTGCACCTAGCAGAAGGAGGGGTCGTACGCACCTGACTTGGGCACGATGTCCGCGCCATTTGCTTTGGATGATTGTGGCAGCGTGAGTCTGTGGCCAGACAGAGACTCAGGTGCAGCTCAGCAAATAGCTCAGCGGCGGCAGGTTAGGGGCAACACAGGCACCCACTGTCTCAGCTGTGCTGTGTGGTCCAGCTGATGGGGACTGCGGCTGGCCCAGTGATGTGCCAGCAGTGCCAAAGGTCCCCACACTCATCATGATATCTGTCTGTCAGAGTTATCTTATGATCCTCACACTTATCTGTCGCAGCAGAAGCATCAGCAGCATGAGGTGCCAACTATGAGTCACAGGGACCACCTGCCCCTACTCCCCTTGCCTGACCCACCTGCCCTTTGCCCTACTTCCCTTGCCCACCTGCTGCAGCAGGTCGGCATACAGCCTGCGCTGGCAGCGCATGCGCCACAGGCTCTGCACCCTCAGGGCTGCAGCCCGCTGACTGAGGTAGGAGCAGCGCAGGGTCCACATGCGCCAGCCTGCCTGCGCACGCACACAGGGGACACCCAGGCTCACCACTGGCATACCATAGCCAGCCAGCCAGCCAGCCAGCCAGCCAGCCAGCCAGCCAGCCAGCCAGCCAGCCTGCCTGCCCGCCTGGAGTCTTCAGCAACGTGTGCTACAGCTGCGCTGATGAGGTTCAGTTGGACAGTTTGTTCACAGTGGTCGTAATCACGATGATGCCAGCCTGGATGTCGGCACAATCTCTTTTGGCTGACAATATCCTCACATCATTAAGGCTGTTAACATCACACATGCTAGGCTGAGAACAGCCTGCTCGACAGCAGAAGGAAACCAGCAGTTTGCAGTTGAGGCAAACAACCTGTTGATGCCCTGGTGATCTAGTGATCTGGTCTGCTGTCCTGTTGTCCTGGTGATCTGGTGGTCTGGTGATCTTCCCTGCTGCCCTGGTGATCTGGTGATCTTGCACCCAGGTGCCCCAGCTTGACAAGGCAAAGGCCGACCACTGCATTGGTGACCTGAGAGGCTCCTGGTGCCCCTGGTGATCAGGCTCAATGACTACAGGTGGCGCTTAGTGACCGCAGACATCATGTACACAGCGCACTGGTGGCATCTCATGTCGGGCAGGAGGGTAAGGCATGCGCTGTGGGCTCCATTGGGTGAGGCAGGTCGTGCCTGTGGTTGGGGTGGGGTGGGAGGCAGGCAGCTTGCAGCGCACCTGCAGGGTCAGGGCTGCGGCCTGCATGGCGGCCCACTTGTCCTCCACAAAGCCAAGCACCCCTGGCCGGAAGAACACCTTGGTGCGCCCGATCTGCAGTCGCACCACACCCACAGCTGAGGCCTCAGCTACAGGCCAACCGCAACAGTCCCAACCCCAACCCCACCTCTAGGGTAGGGCGTCTGGATCAATTACAGCCCCAGCCCAGTGACTGCCACCAGTGACTGCCCCTCCTGCCTGGCGCCCTGTCCACATTCAATCTCAGATTGCTGCTTACATGCATATGCAATTGACTGCTGCGTATATGCATATGCAAGTGACTGCTGCGCTGCGGCTGGCTGCTCCTTACTATGTCTACCAGGCTTCCAGACCTGGACCTAACCTGACCTGAGTGTTTGCCATGGTTGCTGTGCGAAGGCCTGCTGCCCCTGGCTGACTGGGCCAGCCTTGAGCTCCTACACCAGCAGCCAGCCCTGCGCACCTGGTATTGTGAAGGGGTCAGGCCAAACACCTCTGTCAGTGTGCGCACTGCCTGCAAACACACACAGCAGGAGGCCACTGCCAGTGGGCTTCAGCAGGGATCACCTTGATGTGCACAAACATTGGCAATGATGGGCTGACCAGGGCCTCCCACACCAGGAGGACACTGCTGCCACTGCCTGTGGGTCTTAGCAGGGATATGCTATCCTGTGCATGAACATTGTGAACAATGGGCTGACCAGAGCTGGGCTATCCACCGGGCATGGCAGCAATGGGTGAGCAGAGCTGGGAGGGTGTAGGCAGGTGTGAGCAAACCATGCCTGTGCCAGCACTGCACAATTTGCTTAGTCCTCTATGCTTGGTCTGTGCTGAACCTCATAGCTGTGGTGCCAACGAATGCACCTCCACTGTGGGACTTGGCAGCAGCAAGGCCACTGCCAGTGCGTTTTGTTGTTGTGAGAGGGGCCCGCAAGGCAGCAGGGCCGCAGGGCAGCAGGGCCACCGCCAGTGAATGAAGGTAGGAGCATGCTTTGAATTGCCTGGAGGCTGGGCACGAAGGAAGAACCACAGGGCCAATACCACAGGCTGCACCAATGTACCTCCACCTCCCACCCCCCTGGGAGACCTGGCTAGGGGCCGTTGTGTGGAGCATGTGCCCTGCCCATTACCTGTGTGTGTGGACGCTGTCTGCTGCAATGCCCCTCCGCAACTATGCAGCACTCACCGTCAGTGCGTTGCCCTGGTGGCCTTCCATGCCTCCTGCTGCGTCCTGCAGCGCTGCCTGCTGCTCTCGTGGCAACAGGATGGCGTAGCGCTCTGCAAACATCTGCCCACCAAGACAGCCGCGCAGCAACACAGGCTATTGGGGGTGAGTCGTAACTGGCATACAGGGCTGCAGCAACTACGCCAAGTCTGCTAGCCAGGGCGCATACCATAGGTTCAGGTTCAGGGTTCAGGTTCACATGACTCACCTGGTGTGTGTAGCGTGTAGGGAAGCCTGCCCGGGCGATGCGCGCCACCTCCAGCACCCCACAGCAGCGCAGTTGGTGTAGCGCCAGCTCCTCCTCAAACCAGCCTGCACAGCACAGCGTGGTGCAGGGGACAACACTCCTGGCTGCAGCCCTGTGCAGGTCAGCCCTGCCCTATCGAGGGGTAGGAGCAGCTGGCCTGGTTCTGGCAGCATTTTTACCTACCTGCCACTAGGTCAAAACGTGTGCCATGCAGCTGGCTGTGTGGACGCCAGGTGGTCTAGTGTGGTCACAGCTGTTGATCAACATGGCACACAGCACGACGTGAGCATCACGCCTGACCATGTGCAGCCTGAGTAGAGCTGGAGCGCTGCTGCCTGCTGAGTGGGTTTGACTTGATGGTAAGCTGTGTGACTTGGGGTATGTGCCAGGCCTGAATGGCTTGAGATTGATTGCCTTGGTGCTGTAGCATTGCTGAGCCGGGCTGTGGCTGATGCCCTTGCTGTGGGCTACCGCTCCCAGTGGCTGGGGCTGCTGCATCTGGAGCTGATGAGGCTGCTTCCCTTGCCTGGTTTCAGGGCTGCGTTGGGCTTGATGCAGCGCACAAAGTGCAGGCCCGTGGTGTCAAGGTCTTGGACAAGGTCACGCAACTGCAGAGGCACAACAGGAGGCACATAAGAGGGCTGGTCAGGAGGCAGCAGGAGGCAGCAGGAGGGATGTGAGAGGTGAGTCGCCCTGATGGAGGCCACAGCCGGAGGAGGGGAAGGCACACCAACCAACTGGCCAGCGGGCTAGCTCTGCACAACTCACGACACAGCCTGATCATTCGTCCCCACTACTATGCTGCAGCTACCAGGCACCACTTGTTGGCAGCATGGCAGCAGTAGCAGCAGTAGCATCTAGAGAGCAGCAGGGGCAGCAGCCACAGAGCAGGCAGAGTGCAGGCGGCAGCATCAGAGGCAGCGGCGGC
This sequence comes from Haematococcus lacustris, assembly GCA_030144725.1. Lineage (NCBI taxonomy): Eukaryota > Viridiplantae > Chlorophyta > Chlorophyceae > Chlamydomonadales > Haematococcaceae > Haematococcus > Haematococcus lacustris. The sequence continues at coordinate 5,351,982 of JASKMD010000028.1, read as the reverse complement.
AGCAGCAGCATCAGCAGCAGGAGCAGCAGCATCGGCCACGGAGCCGCCCGGGTGACCTGACCTGCTGGGCGAAGCGCGAGCCAACTGTCTGTCCCCCTCGGCGAATGTTTGCCTCCGCCTCCTCCTTGAGTGCTCTGCCCAGGCTGGGCACCAGGGGACTCACGCTGACGTCCGCACCCACCAGCAGCTCAACCAGGTCTGCAGCCAGGGTCGCACATGACTCATGGCTCATGACTGTCATAACTCGTGGCGGTCATGGCTCTTGACTCGTGACACATGATCCTGGACCCATGTGGACTCATGCGCGGGGGTGGGCCGGCAGCTGTAGCTGATCAGGGATGAGGGGGAGGAAAGGGAGGGAGAGGGTACGGGGGATGAGGGGGAGGAGGAGAGAAGGCAGGGGAAGGGAGGGGGTTGGGAGGTTGGGGCAAGGGAGACTCTAGCCTTCAATCGTCAGCTGTCTTGCGGGCCTTGTAGCTGCTGTTGAGGTTATGCATGACGGCTGGCCCCTGCCCTCCCACCTGCGTTCAGCGTGTCCTTGTTCTTGTCCAGGAAGCCCGCAGAGTCATAGGACACAGCGCCCGCATAGTGCAGGATGGTGAACTCCCGGGGCGTCCGGCTGCTCACACTGAAGCGGGTGTGGCCTGATAGCGCCTCCTGCACCCGGGCAGCAGCAGCAGCAGCGGCGGCGGCGGCAGCAGCAGCCCATGCAAGCATCTGGGCCATTCAGCAAGGAGAGGGGTGTTTGTGTGAGGGCAAGTACTGGTCCCTGTCCCTCTGTCATGCCGTGTTTTGCAAAGGAGCCCGGTGTTACTGCCACCCCTACCCCTGACACTAGCCTGATGTGCCCTTGCCTGTAGAACACAGCGTCCTGGCAGGGCTATGTTGTGAAGACTGTGCTGTGAAGACTCGATTGGGACTGTTTTGAAACCGTGTTGTGAAACCTTTCACTACAGAGCTGGGCGTGAGGGTTACAGATGGGGTAGGGGGTAGGGGTAGGGGTTATTACAGAACTGGGTGGAAGGGCTGGGCTAGGACCCAGGGCTAGGGTTAGTGGCACGTGAGGGAGCTGGGCAGGCGGAGGCGGAGGCGGAGGGGCGCACCTTCAGGGTGGTCAGGAAGGTGGCGTCAGTGGCCTTGGGGAAGCGGCACTGAGCGTCCAGCACTGACAGCACGCCCAAGCCCCTGCAGCCAGCAGCAGTGCCAGATGCAGGTGTGAGGGTCTCTACCTCTGGTGCTGGCCCCAAAGCGCAGCGCAGCCAAAGTAGCAGAGGAGCAGCTGCTGGTGAGAGAGGAGCTGAGCACCCTGCTGAGCTGAGCCGAGCACACAAAGCTGAGCACTCAGAGCTGAGCTGAAAATCAGAGCACTCAAAAGCTGCACCTAGCAATCGCTGTCAGCCACAGCGCCAAGGACAGCAGCTACAGTGACAACAGTGGCAGGGACAGCAGGGGCAGGAGGGGCCGGCAAGAGCAGGAGCAAGATGGCGTTGTGGAGTCACCACAGTGTGGTTAAGGCAGAGTGGCAGGGAAGGTGGCTAGTAGCTGAGCACAGCAGCAGCAACAGGGTGGAGGAACACGGTTCAGCTGCCGGTGTGTGCATCTTGGGTTACAGAGGGCTGGTCCCGACCCTGACCCTGACCTTGGCCGTAACCTTTACCCTGGCTCTAGTGCTGACCCGGGCCCTGACATTGACCCTGATTCTAACCTCGACCCTGGCCCTAGCCCTAAACCCCCCTGCTCACCTGGGTGGCACCTGCTCCACCGCGTCCACACACTCCTGGTTGTCCACAAACTCCACCTTAGTCCAGTCAATGCCCTCCATCTCATACTCCTGCTGCTCCAAGCCAAACAGGTGGCGAGTGAACTGCTGCTGCAGGCGCTCGTTGGCGTAATTGATGCACAGCTGCTCAAAGCTGTTGGTGGTAAACTGCTCAAAGCCGTAGATGTCCAGGATGGAAATGGACAGGCCACTGCCCTTCTTGCCTGCGCCGACACAGAGTGCCACCACAGGGCAGCTATGCACAGGGCAGCAGGGGTGGATGTGCTGCTACTGTAATGGCTGGCACACGGCATGGCAAGGACTGGCAGCTGCAGGTGGAGGGGAGGTGCTGCTGGTGCCGTGCAGCAGCACACATAGCAGGGACCTGCATCAGATAGCCGCTGTCTGCAGAATGCAGGTTGTAGGTTACATCCTGACAGCGCCAAGGACAGCAGCTATGCAGCAGTGGCAGGGGCAGCAGTGGCATGAGGGACCGGCAACAGGAGGGACCAACACATAGAGCTGAGCACAGGGCAGCTTGCTGGGCAGCAGGGCGAGGTGTGCTGCTATTCCTACAGCAGCAGGAGGGGTTAAGGTGCGACGTTTCCTCCTGAAAAGATGATTAGTCCACCTGCCCACCCACCCCTGCATGCTTGCCTGCCTGCCTGCCCACCTGCCTGCCCACCTGCCTTCCCACCCACCTGCCTTCCCACCCACCTGCCTGCCCACCTGCCTGACCACCTGCCCGCCCGCCCGCCCGCCTGCCTGCCTGCCTGCCTGCCTGCCTGCCTGCCTGCCTGCCTGCCTGCCCACCTGCATGCTTGCCTGCCTGCCTGCCCACCCACCTGCCTGCCCACCCACCTGCCTGCCCACCTGCCTGCCTGCCTGCCCAACATCTGCCTGCACCTCCTCTCTTGCCCCTGGCACCCACCCGTGTCCAGCTTGAGGTTGATGCGCGACACGATCCAATCAAAGGCGGCTGCATACAGGGCCTTGGCCAGGGCGTCGCGACAGTCTTTGGACTCCTCCTCATTAAGCAGCTGCAGGCGCACAGGTGTGACTGTGTTGGGTCAGGCGGGGCTGGGCGTACGAGCCGCAGATCAGTAGAGTCCTGGCTGACTGGTTCACCGCAGTGTGCAACAGCCCTGAGCATGTAGATGCCGGCGTATGATTGATAGCAAACACGGTCAGCGTCTAAGCAGAGTTGGAAGAGTGGGAAGTGGGAGGAGCAGGTAATGAAGACATCAGCAGCCCTGCCCTGGACAAAGAGGCAGGCCAGGCAGCCGCAGCCTCACCTGAGGCAGCAGCCCAGACACACGCAGCCAGCCCAGCAGCAGCCAGCCCAGGAGCAGCGCACCTTTGTCACCACCTCCGAGGGAGTCACAATGCGACGCTGGGTCAGGGCGGCGGACAGGCTGGCGTGGCTGACCCCCAGCAACCCACACACGGCCTGGCTGGCAGTGTCCTCCACTAGCTGCAGGCCAGGGGCGGAGGCAGCAGCAGGGCAGGCAACCAGCCTGGCTGGGCGCCATCATGTCATGCTGCTAGCTGTGAGCCAGTCACTACTTACTAACTACACTACAGACCAACCATTGTGGCTTGGCTTGGCTGTGTTGCTGTGCTGCAGCTGTCCCTAACGCACTGACCAGAGTGGCATCGTTGCCAAGGTCTGTGGGGTCGGCCTCAAACTGCAGGTTGCCTAGCCACAGCACACCCGCCAGCAGCTGGAACAGGGAGGCCTGGGGAAGCAGCAGCAGCAGCAGCCGCAGCAGCCGCAGCAGGAGCAGCAGCAGCAATAGCAGCAGCAGTCAGGCCCAGGCAGCAGCCCACCATCCACACAACCGCCCTACACCATCGGCCATGCCAGCACCACACACTCACATGTGTGCAGAAGGCTGCAGAGGAAAGGGGAGGGGTAGGCATTTGGAGGGGCAAAGGGGTGGAGCGTGTCATGGTCTCTCACCCCGCAAGCAACACCCTAACCGCTAGTCATTGTGGCCCCAAGTGGCCAGCAGAGCGGAGGGTGCTGCAGGCCGCTCTGAGGGCCACACAGATCACCCCTTCCCCTACACCTCCCTTCCCTGTTGATCAGTGGGTTGGCGGCGATAGGTGAGCCACATAGGTTGATTGACCCAGCAGGACCAGGTTTCCCCCATATACCTCCCCTCTCTGGTTCTCGGTAAGCGGGTGAATGAGCTAGCGGGTGCTGCAGGCTGCTGCTTGGACCTGGCCTGAGGCCCAGGCGACCCCTCTCCCCCTTGTCAAGCTCCCCTGGCCCGGCGGACCTGCAGCTGGGGGTCAATGCCCACGTCCCCCAAGGCCTCGCACACTGCCTGGAACTCAGCGGCATCGTCCACGCCCTCAATGTCCTGCCGGCAGACGGCACGCAGCACAGGGCCACACAACCTCAGGTGAGCAGCTAAGCCTGAGGCAGCAGCCTGGTGCTTACCAAGATTGACCGCCCTGACCACTCAGTTTGCAAAGTCTACCAACTAGGGCCGCCACACACAGGGATGAGATGGCAGCTCCCCAGCCAGCCCAGGTCGGTGGCCAGGGTGTTGCCTAGCCTTGGTGGAAGGGGCGGGCAGGGCTAGAGCCACGGAACCACCCCAGCCAGCCCAGGGGCTAGAGCCTGGCAGAGGGGCGGATGCCTGGGGTCTGTAGGGTGGGTGCCAGAGGGGTGGGGTGTCTCATGCCCTACACCCTGCCATCCTGCCCTGCCCTCCTGCCCTGCCCTCCTACCCTCCTGCCCTGCCCTGCCCTGTCCACCCCTGCCCTGCCCTGCTCTGCCCTGCCCTGCCCTGCCCTGCCCTGCCCTGCTCTGCCCACCCCTGCCCCACACAACTGGTTGGCCTCAGGGTGGGTTGATGGGTTGCAGCTCACCGTGCAGCCGCTGGCTGCCAGGAACGCGAAGCTGCGCGGGTGCGTTGGCAGGCCCAGGGCGGCGCGCATGGTGGGGCTGGCGCCCCGCACCAGCTGGTAGAAGATGTGGTACGACCGCTCACCAGGCAGCTGCTTCACAACCCTGGGGGGAGAGGTCAAGAGCAAGCCTGGGGGGCAGGTCAAGGGTAAGCCGATGGATAGGTCAAGGGCAAGCGTTGCTGAGCCTGGATGCGTGTTCTGGGGGGAGCAGGGGAGAGGGGACAGCCCTGAGCATGAAGCCAAGGTGTGTGCTGTGGGGTGTAGGAAGAGGGGAGCAGCCCAATGAAGCTGTCCCTGTTCACCGGCCCCATGTCTTCCCTGATCACGTCTTCCCTGATCAGGTGCAGCGGTGGAGGCGGCTCAGGGTGGTGGTGTAGTGCCATTGTGCAGACGCCACAGGTGGCTGGGTGTGGGTGTATGCAGCAGCCAGGGATGCAGGGGTGCCTGGGCCGCAGCACCTGCCTCCCACACTACGCACCTGGTGCCAGCCTGCCTGTTGGGCTGGGGGTGACCAGTTGGGTGGCTGCCTGGGCTATGGATGGCTGGGCTATGGCTGGTTGGGTGGATGGCTAGGGTGAGTGTGGGAGGTGAGGGGTGAGGAGTGAGGGTCAGTACAATTCATGCAGAGTGGTGTCAAGAAAGTAAGCAAGGCGCAGCAATAGACAGCGACATGTCACCTTCCATGGTGTCCTGGCAGGGATCGAGCCTAGGGCAGGGCTGTACTATGTCGTTTCACAGTGAGTGTGACAGTGTGTGATAAGGGCTACTCTGCTTCCCATGCACTACGGTGCCGTGTTCAACTGTCCCTGCCCTGCTCTACCCTGCCCTGCCCCACACTATCTCGCGCCACCCATCTGCCCACCTGCTCTTTTCCAGCAGGTAGACTGCCACATAGCTCTACCCTGCCCTGCCCCACCCTGCCCTACCCACCCCACCCCTGCCCCACACTATATCTCGCAACCCATCTGCCCACCTGCTCTTTTCCAGCAGGTAGGTCTTGATACAAGCGCCACAGATGTGCAGGCTGGAGTTGAAATGGATCTGCAGCAGCCCAAGGGGGTCAGCAGCAGGGGGGTCACGGGGGCTTGCCCAACACACCCTGGAATGCCCCTACTCAGCAACATGCTGCTGCTACCCTGGCTGCTGCAGTGCTGCTGCCCTGGTGCAGTGCCATGCCGTGCCGTGTGGTGCCGTGTTGATGGTAATGCTGCTACCGCTGCGTTTTGGTGGCTGCACTGTGGTGGGCACTGATGCTCTTGCTGCTGCTGCTGCTATCTGAGGCATGGCGTGTCCCATGTGCCAGAGGGCTGAGCCCAGTACAGCAACCCTAGTGACCCCTGACAGCAGCCAGGCGTGGCTGATGGCGCTGCTGTGGCCAGCAGTGAAGCTCAAGCACAGCACAGCACTGCTATCTTGCCCCATACGCACCCAACCCTGCTGAGCAAAGCCTGTCTCAACCTTGGATTATTGCCTGGCTGGTCCTGCTGCACCCTCCTACTAAGAAACATGCCAGAGACACATCAAACACAAGACAGCCGTTTATTTGCGCTTTGAAGGGGGTGCGGTTAAAGACCTGCAGCTCTGTGCTTGCCTGCTGGGGAACGGGCCTTGCTGCACCCTACCTGGATCAGCTTGCCGAAGCGGCTGCTGTTGTGGTTGCGCAGCGTCTTGGCGTTGCCGAAGGCTTCAAGGATGGGGTTGGTCTGCCAGGCGGGCGCGCAGGGCAGGCAGGGCAGGCATGGCAACAGGCGTCCTTGTAGCTGTATGGCTCCTGGCAGAGAGCCTGATAGGCTGCTAGGGTGACAGGCAGGCTGGACACCTCACCAACAGCTGCCACAAGCCAGCTGGCGAGCGGTGTGATGGACCAAGGCCTGCCCTGCCCAGCTTGGCCCAAGGGAAGGGCAAGAAGTGATACTGTCCCATGTCTCATCTGAGCCCGTCTCTAGCTGTAGCCGTGTCAGCCCTGTGGCAAGGGGAGAGCGAGGAGCTTCCCTGTCCCGACTCCCTCCTTAGCTCTCTCCCTAGCTGAACTAGCTGAGCATGACTCGAGCTTACATGAGCTTGCCCAGAGGCAGGGGCAGGAGCGTTGCTCCCCTTTGCTAAATGTGAGCCTCTTTGCAGAGCCAGGGCAGTGGGCCAGGGCCTTCACAGGGCTATTGAGTCAGAGCATTGGTGGTGCTGCCCAGGCCGTGTGACTCACCTCCAGCACCTGGCCCTCCACCCCTGTGCCACCTGCCAAGGTGGCAAAGTACTGCATGGCCTTCTTGGTGGTCTCGGTCTTGCCGGCCCCTGACTCACCTGCAGCACATTCAGGTCAGAGGGAGCAGCAGCAGCAGCCACTGTGAGATTGGGAGTATGAGATAAGCAATGGAGGGGAGTGGGACACAACGGCGTCAGGGGCAGGGCAGGGGCACAGCGGGGTCAGGGGCAGGGCAGGGCAGGGTGAGAGCGATGGGGGTGCTGCATGGATGGGTGCAGTGAGTTAGGAACGCTGCAACCAAGGGTCAGCGGCCATATCAGCAGTAGGCTGCAGTAGGCTGCAGTCAAGGGCAAGCGGCAATGGCAGGTGGGAGGGCTGCATGGGGCCCGCAGGCCCCTGCCCAGAGGCCCTGGCCCAAGGGCCTGAAGACTTCACACTCTAGACATGAGGTGCCTAAAGATGCAAGCAGGCTGCAGGCTCACTCGGCAGCCACAGTCTCAAGCATTCAGGCGGGAAGCAGCTCATACCTTGGATCGACACGAACCCGTAGCAACCAGCACCCGCTAACCCTGAGCAGCCCCCAACATCCAGCAGCCCCCACCCCTCCCCAGCTGTGCGCACCATTGACGATGAGGCTCTGGCTGGCATGCTCCCGGGCCATGCGGCGGAAGGCGTTGGCAGCCACCAGGTAAATGTGGGGGGCCAGGGAGGCGGCCTGCACCACGTCCCGGGCGCCCGCTGCGCAGGCCAGGCGCCAGGCAGGCAGGGTGCTGCTGGAGCTGCAGCAGCCCCTGACAGTTCAGGCTGCAGCTGAACACTGAAAGCTCAGGCAGGCGCTGGCACTGCAGGCGGTGACACCCCAGCTGCAGAGACCACCACCATCCTCACCTGCCAGCTGTGCCGCATCCACCGTATCCGCTTAACTAAGCCCGAGGTTGGGTGCAGCCGACCTGCTGCACCCCCTGCCCCTGCCCCTCAGCATCCCCTCTGCCACCCACGCTCCAGCGGGCCACCCTGCGCACCCTCAGGCCTGGTCCTGGGTCACCAGGTCCTGGGTCACCAGGGGGCTGTTGCAGGGTAGCTGTGGCGGGCAGCTCACCCTTGTATGTGTTGGCCACCTCTGTGGTGTAGAGGGGCAGCGCCTTGCAGGGGTTCAGGGCGATCAGCACCGGCCCAGCAAACGTGTAGATGGCATCCTCCGCGTACCTGCACGGTAGCCAGCAAGGCTGAGGCAGGGCTGAGGCAGGGCTGGCCTAACAGCTTACAGCGTGAGGACACAGCAGCTGTGCAGTGTTTGCCCTGGGACTGCCATGACGCCGTGCACTATGGAGCGCATGGACTCGCTGGCTGTGTTGCTAGGCCGCACACCACAGGCCACTGCACACCCGCTGCCCACACTCCCTCCCTCACCATGCTCCCACTGATGCAATGTGAACTGGGCTGGGCTGGGCCGGGCTGGGCTGCTGGATGTCAGGCCACACACCTTCTGCCCAGGTTGCACAAGATGCCTGGCTCGTTAAGGTATGACAGATGTGTGAGGTCCGGGATGGCCTCCTGCAGCCAGTGGTGAGGCAGGCTGGTGAACACCACCGCCACACAGCCCAGGCTGTGCCTTCCAGCCTGCTGGGAGGGTGTATGCTCAGGATTTGGGCTGAGCCCCTCTATGGCCCTGCCAGCGCAGGTTGAGGCCCAGCAGCTGACACAGGTGCCTCCCCCCTGTGCGCACTGCAGGAGTCTGCACGCAGTCTGTATGGCTGGAGCAGGTCAGCCAGTAGTAGCCAGTGAGGCGCATACACCGTGCTGGTGTGCTGCCCCACTCATGCGCACTGCCTGGACTCTGCAGTCTTCAGGAGTCTGCAGAACTCTGGTGTCTGTATGGCTGGAGCAGGGCAGGACAGCTAGTAAGCAGTGCAGCGCATGCACCGTGTTGTTGTGCTGCCCCCATCATGTGCACTGCCTCTGCGCCATTCCTGCATACCCTGCTGTTGGCATGCATGCATGTGATAAGTGGAGGCTGGTCGCCTGCCAGCTGCCGGCACACGCTGACCTGAATTGTGGGGTTGGCGGGCAGCACCGCTGACGCCTCAAACGTCGCCACCACACCCGTTGCCTTGAGCCACACCTGCAAAGAGCCTCCGCGGTGAGGTGCAGGCTGTATGTGGGAGCGGCTGTGGGCAGCCTTGCAAGCCTGCCACAGCTTGTGCGAGGTGCCAGGTACTAGGCTGAGGGTAGGGTAGCGAAGAGGTAGGTGGCAGTGAACTGGGGGTGTAGCAGGGCCAGCGGTGGCAGCAGCAGCGGCGGCGGCAGCAGCAGCGGCGGCAGCAGCAGCAACAGCAGGGGCAGCGGCGGCGGCAGCAGCAGCAGCAGCGGCAGTGGGGTGTGGTTGCAGGCAACGGGTGCTGGCTCCTATCTATGGGCTAGCTCATGACCCCGTACCCCCACATGTCAGCTGGTGAGGTGAGATGAGGTGTTAGGTGCAGTGATGAGATGTATCTGAGGAATTGCTGCCAAGTGAGACGCAGTGTGGGATGTGGTGTGAGGTGCAGCCAGGAGGAAGGCTGAGGTAGTCAGTGTTAGGCACTTCACCAGGGATTGATCTGGGTACCTCTGGGCAGACTGGCCCAGCAGCCTGTCATCTGGACCAGGGCGCGTGAACAATGCCAGGGTGGGCTGCCTGCGCTCTGCCCACCCTCATCCACCCCTTGAGCTGTTATGCAAGTGCAAGCGGCAGCAAGCCCAACACCAGGGCAGTGTGAGTCACACCAGGACAGTGTGAGTCACACCAGGGCAGTGTGGGTCACACCCGGGTGTCAGCCTGGGCTCACCTGAGCAGTGCTGCCCTCCAAGCCCCGCAGCTCCCCAGCTTGCCATGACACCGAGCTGCTGGACCGCACCCATACCTGCAGGCAGGTCACAAGGCCTCTAGGTAGGGCAGGTGGTGGTAGCTGCAGGCCGTGGCACTGCTTGCACACCCCACAGCTGGGTTCTGATGGTTCTGCCATGCGCCGCTGTCAATGCCCTGCCAGGCTGACACCGCTGTCGTTGTGCCACAGGTTACTGCGGCTAGCCATTGTGAATGTATTGTAGTGGCAACAGGGGATTACTCGATCCCATCACGCTTGCTAATGTCTAGCTGCTCTGTTGGTGGTAGGTGGGAGGCGCACCAGGGAGCCCTTGGTCAGCCCTTCGCCCGTGTCCGTGATGTTACTTGCTAGGTGAGACATGGAGCCCTAGCTAGCTGGGCAGAGGGCTGTAGGGTGAAGAACGTCCCTCACACCCTGTCTGCAGCTGCGGTTGGGAGATATTTCCAAACTCCGAGCGACGAGGCCATGCAGGTATGACGTGATTGTTTGAGAAAGGAGCGAGACAGCTCTGGTGTAAGAGTTTGGTCCGCCTTGGCGTTGACCGACAGCTCCTTCAGAGGCCCCTGTGCTCGAGGCTACAGCAGCGATCGCACAGGCGCTCAGAGGAGCACATCGAGGCTCGCAAGATGTGACATCTGACAAAATGGCAAGGAGTGATGGGAAGGCGAAACCTGCCCTGTTGCCCTAGAAGTACAGTGTTGCAGCGTTTCCGACAGACTCAGTTTCTTATCTGCCAGCGAACCATTCAATGTTATTTTCTCAATTGATGTTAGATTCTTGCTCACTGACTCGCTCAGCAAATCAACCGTGAAAACAATGTTGCATTCCTGTTCATCACCAGAATTGTTCATAAAGAATCTACAACCGGCACATACATTGTCACACATTGTCGCTACCGTCACTGACAGTCTGCCAGGCAAACGAAGACGGCTGTGCTTAGTTCAGCCATTGCCAATAGTTATTTGGACGCTCCAGTTGCATGCAGGGCCTAGTGCATTGTTCCATGCACATGGTGTCATAGCTGGGAACACAATGTCCCGACACCACCCATTCGCTTCACAATAATCCTTTACATGTCGCATCAGACAGCAACACTCCTTCCGTTGCACTACATCTCCTGCAAGCCTGGTCTGCTCGGCTCTGCACGTGCTTTTGACAAAACTGTTTCATTTAGCCTGAACCCCACACCTCCTGCTGCCACAGCTCCACATACCCTACCCTACTTCACTGCCCTGCCTGCCTGCATGGGTTGTGCTTTTTCTTGCACTCTGTGCCTTTCCCATGCTTCCTCCTGTCCGTCCTCCTCCTGCCCCCCTTGCTTCACACGGCTCACCATCACGGTCTGCCACCCCTGAGCCAGGTGCAAGAGCAGGGCTAGGCACGTCATTGACCCCTGCGCCATGCAGAGCTCCCAGGCCCCTGCAGGTCTCCTTGGGGAGGTGTGGCCCGCCCCAGCTGCCAGGCTGGCTCTGGGCGCCCCCTTCACACCCCAACAGCCTGGGTGCAGGCGCTGCCACCGGGCCCATAGCCAGGCCTGCTGCTGCCCTGTGCACCTCCATGATTGAGGCAGCCCGCACAGCCCCTACCCCTGCCCTGCTGGCTGCCTCACTGCTGGCTGCCTCACTCCTCTGTGGCCTTGCTGCTGCCATGCCATCCCCTGGTCCCCCTCCTGGGGCTGACTGCTCCACTGCAGCTGCCCGGTCAGCAGCTTGCTGCTCTAGCTGCGCCATGCGTGCGGCGTCAGCTTCTCGCTTGGCACGCCAGCGTGCGTGGAACCTGCAGCGCTCAGGCAATGCAGGCACACCCAGGCCAGCAGCAGGGCCCTAGTCAGCAGCAGCAGGAGGGGGACTAGTCACAGAGGCCCGTAGATTAGGCTAGTGAGCTATCAGCCAGGCAGCAGGCGGGCGCATTGCCTGACACATGTGGTGCTGGTTGGTTGGCTTCAACATGACTGCCTGCTCATTGCCAGACTGGCCTGGAATGCTCTGCCGTCCTGCAGTGCTGCTGTCATGCAACCAATGGGCAAGGCCAAGCAGCCAAACCAGGCTGACGGTTGCAACGATGACAAAGATCATCATGCAATCAACGCTTCTTGTATCACTTCCTCCTGCTGCTGCTGCTGCTTCTTGCAGGGGCCTGTGACTGACTGTGCTTGTCGTGGCGCGCGCTCCTGCTGCTTCTCCTCCACCAGACACTTGCTGAGCTGCAAAGTGATGTCGTTGCAGGCGCCACGAAAGCGGTCAAAGGGGTTGGCCTTGCGGCAGGCCACCAGCGCCTCCATGTACTGGCATGGCAGCAGAGCAGTCCAGCACAACACAACACATCTGCTGCATGCACAGCCTGACAATGACTGGATGCAGTGGTTTGATGCATGCTTACTGCCACCAGCTGCACTGACACCTGCACCTACAGCTTTCTCCTGCTTCTTCTTCTACTACCGCTGCTGCTGCTAGCTACACGTGTTGGGCCTCACGGCGACAACAGTCACATACTCATGGCGAGCACCACCGTCCCGTGGCGACGTTACGCAAAACAGCACTGGTTCTGCAGTAACATACGGTTTAGCCCACCTTGCCGCACATTGGATGCTTTTCCGGGATAAGCTGTGGATGCATAACTGCGATCCCTTCCAGTAGCGCTGTATGCACTGTTGAGGTAGGTCGAGCTTAGTCTCGGCCTGTGGCGAGCATGAGCGTGCAAGCTGGCCCATGCAGGACTGAAAGCTTGCAACTGGTTTTGGTCAACAACCCCCCTACCCTAGCAATGTGCAGCCTGCTCATCTCCTTTGTTGATCATATCGTTGCTTTTGAGGGTTCTGTTGAGCTCGCGCAGTTGTGCAAGTGCTTAGTGCTTGGAAGTGCTTGGAAACCAGCACCCTCAAGCTTAATGTCATCTTGCTGAACTGTGAACGAATGCATACCTTACAATGGAGCACACCTGTACTGCTAGTGGCGTACAGAGCACAACGGGACCAGAACAAACAAAACCCATCCAACATGGAACAATATGTTTGACTGTGGGATATCTTACTCAGCTACTCCAGGTATGTTGAAGCATCCTCGGTCGCACCCTTGATGACTACAAACCCCACTCCGGTGGCCTTTTCCCCCTTAACCGTGGGGCACCTCACCAAAACTAGCAGTTTAATGCTTACAAAGCTAACAGTTGGTGTAAACTACTAGGCCCTATGCATTGTTGCGGGCCCGACCATCAATGCCCCGCCGGTACTCTGCAGCCCGGTGCAGCCGCTGCCCGCCCTTGGGCGGCCGTCCCTGACCAGCTTGTAGCGGTGCTGGTACTCATCGCAGAGCCCCAAGGCCCTCCCACTGGCACAGCTCCAGGGGGCGTTGCATGCTCTCCCCAATGCGCTGGAAGTTCAGGCATCCGTTGGTGTCCCGGTCCAGCCACATGCCCCATGGGGGGGCTTAGGGTCGTTGCACTGGGCCACGTGCAGCAGGGGGGGGGCTGGTCCTGGGCTGGGGGAGGGGGGGCTGGTCAAGGCCTTCACAACGGGACTAGACTGAGATTACAAACTACAGTCATGGAAAACACAGCAGTGGCAGGCACACCTGTATGCGTACCACAAACATGGCAAGACTTCATCATAAGTAAAAGGCAAAACACACCTCACAGGATCATGCATGAAGAAAAGTAACAAAAACATACCTTCTACTTCTATTTCTTACAATTATTCATACTATCAAAGCCGGAGCTTGCAAAGCTTTGCAGCCCATACAAAACGCCTTACAGGAAAACACCCTGCCGTTGTGCCTGGAAACGTTTGGTGGCTAGCTCCAGGGAATGCAACCGGGCCCGCACTCGGAAGAGTTATAATACCTGTATAACTACCAGGACAGCGAATCACGCACCCCCCGCAACCTGCCCAGTATGGCACACCCGCTGACTCACACGCAGCCGTGCTTGTGCAATTGAGGTGGTGCAACATACATTTCTAGAAGGCTCCCATGGCATGCACTGCCATGACAGCAAATCACGCAACCCCTGGCAGGCTGCCCAGCAAGGCACACCTCCCAATATCGCCACAATGCTCATTGACGTGTTTTTCATTCCTGAGCTTGTGCGGTTGAGCTGATTCACTTAGAGGTGGTGTTGCAGGCTGCACTGCCGGGCTCCGTCATCTGCACTACATGGAAAACCCGAATACCAGGCTAACCCAGGCACCGCCAGGCTGGTGCAGGCTAGCCCGCATTGTGCCTCAGCCTAGGGCTCACCTCACCAGCCCTGGCCTGTTGAAGAGTTCAGGGCCTCTTGCTATTCGCTGCACAAGAGGTGCGACATACTTCTTGCCTCATGCACGTCATGCTTTGCCATGGCCACATTCAAGTGCTCCTAGGCATTTGTGTGAAATGTGTTCAGTGTAATGAAATTGCAAATGGTTGGCGCAGCCCAAAAGGGGCCAGCAGCCTTGCTGACAGCTACTGAGTTCAAAAAATCAATTCCCCACACCTGCTCCCCCGCACCCACACCCATTGCTAATATCCATCGCTAATGTCCATCGCTAATGTACATCCCACACGCCCCCCATCTTAACGCCCACTGAGCCCCACATTTCCCACACCATCATACCCTCCTTACCAGCACACCCCTCTCTCCCTCCTTCCCTCCCTCGCCTCGCCCCTTGCGTAGTTCCTCTGATCACAGGTGCTCCATGTGCTGATGTGAACCCCCTGGCTCTCAGGCCCCCCTAGCGGCCCCAAACCCCGTCAGGGCCACACATACGGGCTCAGCGGCCAGTCTGGTAGGTAGTGGTGGTGCGGGCAGGTGCCCCTCATTCTGCTGTGAGCCCTCTGCAGCCATGCCTGCTTCTCAGCCACCCCCAGCACCCACAAATCCCGTGCGGTTCACACACACGCCTTGTTCTCAGCGACCCCTAGCAGCCACATGCCTTGTTCTCAGCGACCCCTAGCAGCAGCCTCATCAGGCTCACACACATATGGGCCCAGCGTCCTTGCCAACATGCGGCACCAGGCAGCAGCTGTGGTTCCTTGCAAGGACCCATATACAATATCATCATAACCCTGGGTGAAAAGAAAAGTGTTTTGGTTTCTTGATGATGATGATGATGATGACGATGATGATGATGATGCTGAAGAAGAAAAAGATGATGTGTGGGGCTGCACTCAGCCCCAAACCCCCTCACCCTTGTCACACGCCCTGCACCTCCCCGCCATGTAGGCCTGAGAGAACACTTAGCTGCTGTATCAGGCCAGGGAAGGAGGGGCGGGCACCGGGTTGCGGCTGCAGGCAGGCGTCCACCAGCTCCCTGAGCCCCCTCAACACCACCTCCACCTGGGGAGCGGCTGCAGGGCCAGCAGGCTGAGGCCGCCAGTCATGGTCGAAGAGGTTGGGGTGGGGCACCAGGCACTGCAGGTAGCGCGGCTCCTGGGTGCTGCACAGCAGGGCAGCCTGGGCCAAGGTGAATAAGATGCAGGGCAGGGTGCAGCTCGTGAGCAGCTGCAAGTCACAGGCAGCAGGGGTGGTGGTCAGCACAGCCGCCTCTGTCGACTCACATCTGCTGCAGGCGGGCCCAGACCGTGCAGCCGTGCAGCAGCTCCCAGGCCAGCACGCCAAAGCTGTACACGTCCCCTGCCAGGCTGCTGCGCTCCTGCTGCTGTACCTCTGGAGCCATGTACAGCGGGGTGCCCGCATAGGCGTTGCTGAGGTGCGTCTGCTGCCACCTAAGGACTGCACCCAGGCCCAGGTCTGCCACCTGCAGGCAGGCACAAGCACTGCAATGGCTGGTGGCATGCTGTGGCAAGGTGCATGGCACAGCCCCGCCTGAGGAAGAACCCGCGTGCTGGCACCACAGCCTCATGCAACAGCAGCATCGGAGCCCTTTGGAGGTGCCCTTTGAAGGTGCCCTTTGGAGGTGCCCTTTGAAGGTGCGAGAGTGAGTGACACACGGGTATGAGCAGGTATGAGCTATGAGGTATGCCTCAGAGGAAGCGGCCCAGTACCGCGGAGCAAGAGCCGCGGAGCAACACACTGAGTGTTCCACTGCAATGAAGGCTCTAGGTTGAGGGCCAAGGTGTTGCAGCAGCATCGCTATCACCGTCAAGGCAGTCGCATGTCAGCATAGCTGCACGCCCAACACGCTCATACACTCGATAGGTGAAGGTTGACCCACTCTTGACGTCGATGCGATGCTGGGCGGTAGGGTCGCATGGGCCAGCGCCCTCGGATGGCAGATTTTATTCATGTCCATGGTGACTAGACATAAGAGCGCTGGACCAATGCTGGTGCTCCCGCACAGCGAGCAACCGGTAAGCCACACACTACATCTGACATGGGATGGCAAGCCGGCGCGGGATATGATGTAGTGCCATGAGGCCCACCTCCCTCTGCCAAGGCCCCCCGCCCCAGTCCCCTCCTCCTGGGAAGGAGTACTAGCAGGGCTACAAGCTGGTCAATGACCGGTCAGGCAGCGGAGTGCCGACAGGGCATTGATGGCCGGGCCCGCAAGCAACCAGGCTAGCTAATGCTAGGTTGCTGAAGCCCAGCTAAACTCAGCATATCAAGCATCAAGCTTCCAGCAGTAGCGGAGAAGATGACCCTCAGACCAACACCTCAGCATGTCTTGCATGAATGTCATGCTTGAGTGTGTGCTGTGTCTGGGTCACCCACTGCCCCAAACCAGTACTAGGTGATGAGATGAACCCCGAACCAGCGAAACAATGCAACATTTGAAATCGTATTGCTGTTTTAAGTCAAGGCCGCGCGCCTGAAGAACATCACTTTAGGCTGGCGCTAATGAAGTGCAGCCTACACATATCCGTTTTTGAGCACTGCTCTGCTCATCTCCATTGTTATTGAGCGGTCTGTTAAGCTCGCGCAGGTGTGCACGTGCTTGATGCTTGGAGTGCTTGGGAGCCAGCACGCTGAGGCTTGCTGCCAACATCAACAGCATGTGCTTGGTGGTTCGAAGTTTCTGAAGGCCAGCATCCTCAGGCTTGTTCTTAAGTTGTGTGTATGTGAGGCCATGTGCTGAAAGATCAGCAGACCCAAGCTAACTGCTAACTTGCTTGAGCCGCATACATTGCTAAAGGTCCTGACCATGGCATGGCTTTGGGAGCCGCTGCATGCTCCCACAGCCACCTTGAGACAGAAGCAGGCAGTGCTAGACCTGAGGCACAGACACCTCTAGCGGGAGCAGCAGACTGTGACTGGTAGGGCAGTCTGCTCACCTTGGCAACCACGCCTTCAGGGCTGTCCTGCAGCAGCACGTTGTCAGGCTTCAGGTCCTGCGGCACCAATGGCAGCAGGAGCAGGCAAGCAGGAGCGTTTGGTGCAGCTGGTCCTACGAGGTGTGGGGTCAGACCAGGTGGCAGCTCCTCCCTGATTGCCCATCGGTTCGCCGGAGCACTCTTCTCCTTTTTCTTCTTGCAGCTGCTGCCACTGGTTTTGAAAGCACCGGCGGCAGCCACAGAGGAAGGAGACCAGAGCATCTGCCTGCTGAGGTCCGCACCTGGCTCAGAGCAGAGCACTAGCTCTCAGTGCTATGCCTACTATGCACGTGACAAACAGGCAATGGCTGGTAGGCTGACAGGCAGGGCACCACCCCTGAGCTGGCGCCCCCCACAGCGCCCTGCCTGTGCCGGACACCGCAGTAGCCGGGACCTGCTCCTTCACAGACAAGGATCTACCCTCCTAGCAGCCTCTCAGCCATGGGGTGCTCCAGTCCGGCTGCCACCCTGCCACCTGCCCGGCCCTGGACCCACCCGGTGCATGATGTTGCGGCTGTGTAGGTACGCCTGCAAGCACGACAGGGGGCCAAGAGGTACCGGGGCGCAGCACAGCCTGTCATCACAGCCCTCACGCCCTTGGTGCTGTTGCCTGGGGTGCTGCACTGTGTGGCAGGTGAAGCCTGGCAGCTCCTGGTTCAGGATGGCGTGCCTCTGTCAGTCAGGGTTGCTGATATGGGCTAGCAACCATGCAGGGGCAGGGGCCATGGGCTTGAACTGGACATGGCCCCATCCCAAACCCTAGCCATGCATGCAACCTAAACATGCAACCTAAGCATGCATCAGCAAAGTGGGCCTGGATGGCTGGATGGGCTTGACTGTGTGCTTGCACAGAGCAGAGCGCAGAGCCCGTGTGCGGCTGAAGTACACAGCCTCAGAGCTGGCGGCCTGGCGCTTGCCACCCACCATGCCATGCGCCACATCGCTGAGGACGGTGAGCACCTGGGGCACTCGCGGCTGCTGCAGCTGAGAGTCCCACAGCCTGCGGCCAGGGTTAGCAGGGCTGGGGTAGGCAGACCCTTGTCCTCTCACCCTGAGGCAGGCCCTGAGGCAGGCCCTGAGACAGGCCCGTATGCCTCTGAAGCAAACCCAGCGGCAGGGAACAGCAGGAGGGGGCAGAGATCAGCTGCCTACATGATGCCTGCCTGGTGCCACACTGAAGTCACCCTTGACACGCCTCTTGTGGCTCCTGACATGGATCATGTCATTGAGACGCGGTGGCAGCTACAGACTCAGAGCAGGGGTCAGGGATGGGGGGTGAGGAGGCTCCTGGTCATCTAAGGTCGGCGGTGGGAGCAGGCCGCGCCCCAGGCGGTAGCTACTCCCTTACTGCCGGGTCTACCCGAGTAGTCTTAATCTTCCTCCTGCTGGTGGGACCCACCTCCTACCCTTCTCTTCCCGCCCCCACTAGCACCTCCTCTCGATGCTCGACCCCCTGGCCCTTCAGGGCAACCTCCCACCTCACAAGGGCCCCCTTGGCCCCCTGCACTTCGTCCCCTCCCCCCTGCCTAGCGTCATCTCACACATACCTAGGGCGTGTGTGGGAGAGTTTATGCTTGGCTCTACCACACCCACCACCCCACACAACCCCACCCCACCCCACCTGCCATTGACAATGGCGTTGCTGAGGCTGCCGCAGCTGCACAGCTCACAAACCAGGAGCAGCACCCAGTCAGTGGCGACCTGCAGGGGCAGGAGCATGGCACCATCCGTGATCAAACTGCCACAGTGCAAGGGGCGTTGGGTGTCGGAAGCAGCCTGGCAACAGAAAACACAGCCACATCTTAATTGTAGGGGATGGATGTGCTGTCGTCAAAGGGTGCAGGGCTCCCTGTCAGTTGGCAGATAGCCAGTTCAAGTCGTAGAGGAAGCAGAGGCACGCAGGGCAGTGCTCAAACAAGGCCTGTGGGCACATGCACACCAATACTCATACACCCAGCAGATCAGCAGCTGCGCCCTCCTCTTCCACCAACGATTGCAAATGATCATCAATGCTGAACAAACTTAACAATACAAAAAGTGTGGAAAGAGCATGGGATCCTCAACAGCTGTATTGTCACCTCGTTGCTGTGGGTTAGTGGGGCAAAGCGGTAGGCGTAGGTGGCCACCAGGTTGGGGTGCGCCAGCCCTGCGTTAAGCTCCGCCTCCATCAGCACCTGCTGCCTCTGGGCTCTGAAGTCAGGCTGGTGGGTCAGGCCAGAGAACAGCAGCCGCTTCACAGCCACCTGCAGACCCGCACCGGGCCCATGAAAGGCAGCAGGTCAGGCAACAGCTGCCTTCATCTCGTATTCGTGAGGCTGCCAGGGAGAGTTGGTAGGGGAGGGGGCACCCAGGGCACCAGGGCTGAGGAGTGACGGTCTGCCTGGCAGCAACTTGCCAACATATGCCCGGCTCCTCTCTGTGTGCCTCGTGACCACCACCCTCCTCTGACACACTGTAAGCCTCCAGCCCTCCCCTGCTGCATTCCCTGCCACCCTCCCCTGCTGGTATCCTCCCGCCCCCCACATGACCAGATCTATTCAGGCACTGTAGGGCTGATTTACACTATCCAGGGGCTCGCGTGGAAGTCATGCCTGAATTAGTCCTGCTGTCGTTTGAAACACATTTGCGAGTAAGGAAGGGCACCGGTGGGCTTAAGTAAGGAAATGCAATGCAAATGACACACAGTGGGCACAAAAGTAGAAGGCTGTTGAGATGCGTCAAGGGTGCGGGGACTCATCAGAGGCAACTGAACCGCAGTGGGCCCTCCAGGCCTGCAGGCTGGAACCCCCTAGCAGGTCAGGTAGAGGACTGCATGTTGCGGTCAGCCTGTAGCCCGGAGCATACATTCTAAAGTGCCAGTGCGGGGCCTCATGTAGCGCCCCTGGGTGAACCAGGCCACCCCTGGGGACCTTGTCAGATGGGTGGACAGGGACTGCATGTCAACCAAGCGGGCAGAGGAGGCTCCCTGGCGCTCAGTGCAGCTGTGCAGGTGGCCAGGCCGGTCAACGGCCCCTGCCTGGGGCAAGCAGTACCCGGGAGTGGGTTACGAGCAGCTGCGTGACCGAGCACCCAAGGCCCAGGAGCAGCTGCCTGTAGCACGAGGCAAGCTGTCCAGCTGTCCAGCTACTGCTCATGTTGTCGCTCATGTGAAGCATGCCAACGACCATCACCCATCAGTGCCAGGGAAGGAGTCAGGCAGCCAGACAACACAGCCCAGCTGAGTTGTAGGGGCCTATGCTAGTGGGCCTATGGTCATGGCATGATTCATAGCCTCCGTAGCCCTGGTCGTGCAGTAGCTGCCACTCACCTTCTGTCCCCGCCAGCTGCCCTGGTACACCGTACCGAAAGCCCCCGCGCCCAGCTGCTGCTCCAGCTCTACCTCCTGCTCCAGCCCTGCCTGGCCTAGCCCTGCCCAAGGCAGGTCAGCGGCAGTCGCTGTGCTGCAAGCCTGGCTGAAGTATGGCTGCACCCAGTGGCCCGTCGACTCAGTAGACACCCCAGGAGCAGGTGAAGGCCCGGCTAGCTCCGGCCGAGCATCCACTCCTCCCTCCACGCCCAAATCTGGCAGTGTATTGGCGATACACACAGCCCCATCAGTGGAGCTGTTGCCATGGCAGTTGCATGCTTTGCCACAACGAGTGTCAGACACGAGCATGAATGCAGAGCTGGGGGTGCTGTGGACGATGCACGCCTCTTGCCCCTGCTGCTGCTGCTGCTGCTGCCCCTGCTGCCGCTGCTTCCCCCGGCCAAAGGGCCAGTCCAGGTGGGAACAGGGGTAGTCCTGCTCCACTCCACGGTGTTGGCCCTGATGGTCAGCTTTGAGGCCATGCATCTGCGAGTGGGAGCGAAGGCAGGCTGGGGCCAAAAAAGCAAGCTCACATGGCTCATGGAGGCTGGGCGATTGCTGAAGGCCTGGGTCAGAAGGGGTGGCAGGTGTGGGGCTCCACCTGCACTGCAATGCAATGCATAATGGAGCAGCAGCAGCCTGCTGTGGCACAGTGGTGTTCCCACCCCTCTCGAGCTGTTATCAGCTTACACTGAGTGCATGTTTGTCATGCCAACTCTACATCACAGCCCTCCGGGGTCAGGCAATCGTGTAGGTGGTAGGCGACCATGCCCATGTCTTTGCCATGTATATGCCATGTGCATGGGAACTCCACACAGACAAAAACACCGCTTTGTAGTGGTCCACACTTAGTGTTCCACT
Organism: Haematococcus lacustris; assembly: GCA_030144725.1. Lineage (NCBI taxonomy): Eukaryota > Viridiplantae > Chlorophyta > Chlorophyceae > Chlamydomonadales > Haematococcaceae > Haematococcus > Haematococcus lacustris. The sequence goes on along the minus strand of JASKMD010000028.1, from coordinate 5,330,786 downwards.
GCAATGAAGGCTCTAGGTGGAGAGCCAAGGTGCTGCAAGGTCAGGGACAGTGCATGACGTCGCCTAACCCCTCCATTAACCCAGCCAGACACTCAAAGTGCAAAGGAGATTAGATGCAGCAGCAGGAGCAGCCCATCACCTTCACCCTCACCCTGGCCTTAAACATGGTGTAAGGGTTCAGCGGCACACAGGGTAGCACCGCATCGTACCTTGTGATCGGCTCCTGAGGGACCCATGGTCATAGACGAGTTCATGACGACGAGGACACTGCTGCTTTGTAAGTCATGGCTGCTGTCAGCGCATCCCGACAGCACCACAGGTCCAACACCATGTGTAGCTTCTGCCTGCATGCATTGCACAACCATGCATTACAGCATCGCTCCAATGCATGAGACCATCAGCAGCAGATGGCCATGTGAGCATCAGACCATGCAGCCCATGTGCTCCACAGCTGCACCGCTACAAAACCTCATGAAAAGCAGTTGTCATTGAGCTGGCGGCTGCATAGCCATTGATGGTCTTGGGCATGTGGCTGCACCAGCAAGTGAGGGTTGCGTGCAGATGGGATAGTGGGAGCATGGTATTGCTGTACCCATCACACAGCTTAGAGTGAGGACCCTGACCCGTGTTGTCACACAGCTTTGTGTGACGTCTCATGTGGCTACTGGCCACATGGAAATCACTGGTCACCCCAACCCCCATGCACATGAACAGCAATGGTGGAAGCTCCATATGCCCTGAAGTACACTTCAGGGCGAGGACAGGAACTGTTTGCTGATCTAGTTGCGCAGCTCCCATGTCCACCCAACCACCCACACCTCGGCCCACACAGCTGCTATCACCCCACTCACCTTTCCAGGGAGGACTGGGCTGGTGGCCTCATCAAAGCTAGGCTTGGGGGATCTGGAGCAAAGCCTCAGGGCTGCCAGGGTCTTGTGGGCTGCCCACACAGCGGTGAGGGTGCAGACCTGGTCCCGGTGGGCCCGCAGCAGCAGCAGCAGCAGTGCGGCACACAGCAGCAGGCCAGCAACAGCAGAGCCAACCGCTGCCCCAACCGTTCTGGCCCTACAACCACTGCAGGCTGAGGGTGCAGCTGACCCCTGGGGGCTGTGCGGCTGTGCGTCGTTGAGGGTGGGGTGGGGGGTGGGGGCCGGGCTGGGTGCAGCTGGCTGTGATGGTGGGTTTGGGTTAGGAGGAGGTGGGCCTGGGTTGGGGTTAGGGGTGAGGAGCAGAGGTCCGTCAGGGTGCACCATGGTAGTCAGGCTGCTGGGTACGATTTGAGGAAACAGGATGTTAAAGGAATTCTTCCAGACCTCGCCCCAGGGGTCGGTGGCCGTGGCGGGTGCCAGCGTCACGTCCAAGCCTTGGACCCCAAACCTGGGCAGCAGAGGTCGTGAGCTGAGGTGCTGGGAGGCCATGTTTGGCAAGGGTGTGGCATTGCAAGGCCAAGGCCTGTGCTGCAAGGGCAGAGATGATGCACCAGTGCATGGGGCCGCCTCTGCTGGCCCCTCCATCCTTCTAGCCAGCCACTCGAATTGCATAGGGGGCCTGCAACACGTTAGATGCAGCAGCAGGAGCAATCCCAAACCCTAACCATAAACCTAATCCTACCCCTAACTCTAACCCCAACCCTGGTCCCAGACATGGCATTGCTGCAGACTTGGCTCCACTAGCACAAGCGCAAAGATCATGCTGCTCATAGCAGGCAGCTGCAGCCTGTTCTGAAGCCTGTATGCATATGTATGTGCATTGGGCTGTAAGCTGTGACTCCAGGCGGCAGGAGGCTGTGGCACTGCACCCTGGCATGGGCTCACATGACGCCTGGCTGCAGAGGCACTGACCATGAGAATGTGGGGAACACGAGGCCACCAGGGGGCCAGGAAGCGGGCCGCACCTGCAGCGCAACAGCTCACCAGGGCTAGCCAACATCTCAACCACCAGGTCAACCACCAGGTCAACCACCAGGTCTAGCCAACATGTGTCATCACTAACCCATCTCCCTTACCCTTTCCTTACCCATGTCAGCACCACCAACCACGGCCAAGGCCAGGCCAGGCCAGCCCCACAAAGACCACCCAGGCGTACCTAGACCCCTCCCCAGCCGCACCTGCTGGCCAGTCAGCTGAGCTCGCAGCAGCTCCAAGGTGTCAGGCCGCAGGTTCACCCGGGTGCTCCCGCCCGCTGCTACCTCCCTTATCGCTTGGGCTTCCAGGTCAGGCAGCAGGATTGTCACGTTCAACAGCACCAGGGGGCCGCTGGCCAGGGACGGCTGCACAGCCAGGGGGGGCTGTTGAGCCAGGGGGCTGTCTCTTGGGCTGTGGAAGAACCACAGCAGGCTGGTGAGGCCACCAAGGGCGTCTGCCAGGGCCGGGGAGCAGAGGGGCGTGAGGGGGGGCTCGGCACCCAGGGCACCTAGCCGGGTGGCCTGCCACACAGCTCTGCTGCTGGCATCAGGGTCAGCTGTGCTGTGCAGGCTGGTAGGGATGCAGGTCACGCCCTGTTGCTGTGCCGCAGCCCCACACACCAGGCTGGACAGCAAGGGCGCCGCGTTGCCCAGCACCAGGTTGCTCAAGGTGAGCTGGCCTCCAGGAAGAGTCAAGCCCAGCCTGGTAGGGGCTGCTGCCAGGTCCAGCAGTAGGGCCTGGGGCCGGTAGGGGTTGCCCGTGATCACGGTGTCCCGCTGCAGTGCCTGCGGCGTCAGCGGTGCAACAGAGCCGCGTGACAAGGGGCACCATGCTCTTAGACGCCTGGTCATCGCTAGTGATGGGTGGTTATGATTTAGATATTTAGTGGGACCGTACTGTCCCTCAAGATCTCCTTCACCAATTCAAGTCAACCACCAGGTCAACAAGCAGGTCAACAGCCAGGGAATGTGGTGGGGGCTGAGAGCCTGCTGGAGCGCAAGACAGGCAGCCTGGCACCAGGCAAGAGGGATGGAAGGGAGATGAAACGACCACTGCCCCAAGCATACACAGCCAGCCAGATGAATTGGCCAGGCAGTGCAGGGCCTGATGTGGTGCATACAGGGTTTGCCTACCATGCCTCCACAGCCCCCGTGCAGCCAGGCAGCCCCCACTGCAGGCTATGAGCTTGGGCCCAGCACCTTCTCACCAGCAGATCAGGCTGAGTGTGACAAGGTTGAGCAAGCTGCCAAGCTCACTGAGGCCGCCAGGGCAGGGCCAGCCAAGCCCCGCCCACCCTGGGACCCCGGCAGGTGGCTGGGTCAGGACTGACCCTACGGTACACTGTACACCCAGCACATGCCTTGGCTGGGTTGCCCTCACCCTTAGCACACACACACTCTGCTGTCGACCCACCTTACGGGGAAACATCGGACAGCCTGCTGATTCCATGGCTGGGCTGCCCACACCCAGCTGTTGACCCACCATGATAGTGGAGATGTCTGCCTTGGTGGTTTGATCCATAGCCAGCACCCTGCGGCTGCTGGGCGCCTCAAAGGGGGATGGGCGCAGGTCATTCATGCCCACGGTGCTCCCGGAGCGAAGGATGGATTGAACTGGGAACACAGCTGCGCCCAGCCCGTTCAGGCGCAGCACGCCTGCATCAGGGCAGCACAGCAAACAGGTGTCATGTCTTGCGGCAATGCTTTCCATTGACTATATAGTGCTCTTGTCACGCTGCACAGCAGCAAATGCCCTGTGTTAATGATGATTTTTGCTGTTCTTATAGTTCCAACAGTGGGAGTGGGTTGCCTGCGGGCCAACACCCTGGCGTGATAGTGTTGTATGTGCAAAGGAGTGCCTGCGCCTGCTCATGATGATGTGCCACCGCTAATTCACATGCCTATGTGCATCGATGCTCAATGCTGCGCCGCCACGGCCCCGGCCACCCCTGCCGCCCCTGCCGCTGCGCTCACTGCTGTGCTGCCCCCTGCTCTCCCTCTGCTCCCACTTGGCACCCTCCCTGCCGCCCTCAGCCGCCAACACTCGGCAGGTTGCGGCAGAAGGGCGCCTGGCGCTGGGCTTGCAGGTGCGGAAGATACGGGGTTGCCCAAAACTCCGTCCCAACAACTGAGCATACTCGGCCAACCTATCCAAGGCTCAGCAGCACTCAGGCCCAGGCTGGGTGCCGTGTGCGAAGCAGTGATTGTACCTGCTCACGATGATGTTACGTGCTTGTGCGCATCGATGCTCTATACTGTGCCGCCCCAGTACCGGCCACCACGCCCACCCCCGGCTCCCTACCCACCACCCTGTCCATGAAGGGTACACTCCGCAGGCGCAGGCTGGAGCTCAGCCACTGAGAGGGTATACCTCGCCAGGCTCACCCGTGTCATGGACCAGCAGGGTTGAGGATGGCTGCTGCTGCTCCACACTGACCAGCAGCGTGTTTTGCCATTCATAGGTCACTCTGCCAGGCCTTAGCTGCTGGACGAGGATGCTTGCATTGCTCACATTAGCCACCTGCAGCCAGGGCTCAGGTCACACCACTGGTGGAAGAAATGTGAAAAGCAGCAGTGGAGGCACCACCAGGCACCCTCAGAACACCTTTTTTTATATACATATATACATACACACACCAAGACATGTGAAGTGAGCTATCGTTTGAGGATCTTATTCCAACGTCACAAGCTTGCTTTGTTCAGAGAGCAATGTGATTAATTGGAGGTTAGCCCAGCCCAGCCCAGCCCAGCCCAGCCCAGCGCAGCCTAGCCCAGCCCAGCTGCTACCTCAGGCCGGTGACTGAGTGGCTTGAACCACCTTTCCCACCCCCGCCTCCACCACCATCACCCCCAGCAACAAGCTAGGAGCCTCCAGGAGGTAGGCCTGCCCAGCACCTCGAAGATGTGGAGCGGGGAGCACCACGCCGCGGCTAAGCTGGGGTCGGCAGCCATAGCGCTCCACCAAACCATCTGCACAGCCGACAGCGTCAGGGGGTCACCGTGGTGTGCTGGGCAGCGAGACAGCCCCAGCTGAGTTGTATTGGGTACATATTCTGCGCCTGCCTCCACTCCTACACTAGCCCACCAACATACCAACCCACAGCTTTACCAAGAAACAGACCATCGCCACAGACCAACGAAGGGGTTGAGGAGGACTAATCAGGCACACAGAAGAACACTGCAGCGGCGGATGATGCGGTGTAACGCTGTGCGTGCCCCAGCCACAGTACTGCTTGGCCCACAGGAGTCTGGCAGTGTGTGTGATAGTGGAGGGCTGGGAGGAAAGGAGGGTCACTGCCACGGTGCCCTGCCTGGGCTTCCCAGCCTGTGCTTTCCTGTTGTCCGTGTCGCACTGCATCGTGTTGCGTTTTGCTATGTTGTGTTGTGTTGCGAGGGGTTCAGGACAGCACCGTGGCTGAACTAGAGAACTAGAGGTGCCTGCGGGCTGACCTCGTCCGCTGGGAGCAGCAGGGTCACGTCCTGGAGCAGCAGGCGGCTGCCTCTGAAACCCAGAGCTACCCTGCAGGGGCGTGCAGCGGGCAGGCAGGCAGGCAGGCAGGCAGGCAGGGTCTGCAGCGTTTCAGGGTGCTTTGGGAGGGTTTTGTGTTCTTGAGTCTAGGGTTTCTGAAGGCGTGCAGCAGGCAAACAAGGTGCCACAAGGTGACCCAGGCAGCCCACATGAGGAGGAGCCCGTCGGGGCCGATCTCCCAGCCTTACAGAACGAACAGAACGAACATTACAGAAGAAGGAACAGGAGGAGCAGGAGGAGGAGGAGGAGGCCTACAACAGGAGGGTGAGCCTCTCGGGGCTGCTCGCTTGGCCCTTCACCTGACAAAGTCCACGATGAAGGCTGCCGCAGTGAAGAAGCTGAGAGGGGCTTGCAGAACAGGTCCGACTGGCAGGTTGGCCTGGGTCAGGTTGCTGAGCTGGAGGCTGGTGAAGGGAGCCCCCACACTGGCCATGCCACACCACCTGTGGCCAGCGGGCAGCTCAGCCGTGTGGCTACATCATCACATCCCATGCGGGTCGCAGCCCCAGCAGCCAAGCATGGCAGCGGGCACACCCACCCGGCCCAGTCCAGCTCAGGCCTGGGGTTCTCAGGTGTGGGCACCCCTGCATGCATATGGGGCGAGGCAAAGGGGTTCGGTAGGCCATGCAGCAGGTATGGCACATTGTGTTGTATTGTACCGCGTTGGGCAGGTGCTTGGGCTGGGCTGGGCAGGGGCCATCCTTGCCTTTCCTGACCAGCGAGCTTGTCCACCCTGAAAGATCACACTGGCGGTCATACTTTCTTTCGCTGCTACTGCTGGCCATAACACGCGGCTGCTGGCCAAGGCCTGTGACCGCCCTGTCACCTCCGCCTGCAGCTCACGAACCTGCAATCACGACCTTGTTGGTGATGTTGACCAAGCGCCCTGCAACACCACACCCGGCTGCCGAGTCCGGGACATACCCCTGTAGCCAGGTGTAGGGTCAGGGCAACAGCAGGGGTGAGTGAGGGGCAGGGTGGGCCTTGGCAGCACCCAGGGCCACTGCATCCATGCGAGACAGCAGCTACAGGCTGGTCAGCATCAGCGCCACCATGCAGCCACACACCTGCAAGGAGATATTGGCGAGGACATGGATGAAGCTAGTCGTGCTTGCAGCCATGGTGGCGGTGTCCACCAGTGCTGTCAGCAGCTCCCTTGGCTGCGAGACTGATGTGCTGGAGCACAACATGTTGAAGGAGGGGGGCAAGGATCTGCCGCAGGTGAGGTTCAGGTTGCGAGCGGTGACAGCCGCGCTGGACCAGCTGTGGAAGAGCACGCCCCATCTGTTGATGACCAAGCTTGAGTTCACCACGTCCTGGCAGAGCAGGCTGGTGTACTGCCCTAGCAAGCTGCAATTGCTGGGCAGCTGCAGAGTGACGTTAGTGTATGTAATTGAGGGAGCTCCTGGGCCAACCAGGCTGGCAGGCGTCAAAAATGTTGCTGCTGAGCTGCTTCTGGGTGCGGCAAGCACTGTCACAAGGGTCAGGTCCTGCAAGTGAATGGAGCTCCCTGCAAGATGCCATTCACAGCCATCCAAAGTCAGCAATGCAGTCTGAGCCCTGCAGCCATCCTGCTCCGCCAAGATTTATAATTGCAATCGACGGTGCGGTCGAGCTGTATGGGACGTGCCTGGCGTGAAAGTCGCGGTCAGTGAATTAAAGTCAAGAGTGGATGCTGGCGCATCGGGAGTTCCCGCCACCGTCAATCTGCTGGACACGTTGAGAGCCGTGGGAGCCCATGTCTCTCCAGGTGCAAGGCAGACAGACGCAGTACAATTGACTAAGCCAAAAGCATTGGCCACACGGCCTAGCAGGGTAAGGAAGAAAAGCATCAAACGCCACATCGCTGCAGCTGCTCCAGACAGACGCAGGCAGACAAGTGTGGCATGTGTCTTGATCAGGAATGAAAAGTGTGTGGGGGGCCAGTCGCCGCCGAGGCCCCTGCCATGTTCAACACGATGGTATGCACTGTTAGAATTGAGGTGTACGCAAGATACAGCATTGGCCACAAGTATTCATCCCTACAGCCCTCATGCCACACCAAAATAAAGCATGAGTTGTAATCAAACACAGGCTGCGAGATCGCTGTTGTAAAGGCTACTGACAGTGTGCCTAATGCCTCACTTCAGCTCAGCCTTCTGGTGTGTGTGCCTCCAGGTCTACTACTAGCAAGAGCTCTACCCTACTCTGTAGCTCTTACTCACACACATCCCCTTTGTGAGGGGTTTGGTATCTTGTTTTCTTGGATTGTCTTGCTGTAGCTGGCTAATGCGCCGCCACTTAAGCAACAGGGCCTTGTCGGGCAGGTATACCCACTCCTGGCCTGGCTGGCCCAGCTTTGGCATGGCTTGGCGGCCTTCCCAGTAGCACAGCTCAGTGGGGCGTGGGCCTGGGCCGACTGCACAGCGGCGGATGTTCAGCGCGGCTGACACGTCCCGGTCATAGAACCTGCACATGGGTGTGAAAGATGCATGAGGTCAAGTCCTGTGCCATGTCATGTGTCATTTCATGTGGGATATGTTGCGGCCATGCACATGTGCAGTGCCAGGCCAGTGCTTACCTGATGTTGTTGCTTGTTGAGCACATCAAGCCCCTGGCTTGGGATCGCTTCGCAGAGCTGTGCACTGGCCGCAGCCACCTGCATGGACACAATGCACATTTGTAAGATTATTCCTTACCTTGACCCTACCAATCTTGACCCAACCAAGCCACCTTGACTCCACCACCTCCCAGCACTACCCTGACCCTCTCCCACTGACCCTCTCACCTGAAGGACTCTGGCGGCTGCCCAGGGAGGGCCTCACTGGGGTTGCTGTAGGCTGAGCTGACCCGGCTTGTGCGGAACTCATCCACCATGAGCACTCGCCCTGCTAGGAACTGCCTCAGCGCCTCCTTCAGCATCTGGCTGACTGGGACACCCCTGCAGCCAACGCTGCCGCTGCCGCTGAAGCCAGCTGCCCCATAGGCCAGTGCCAGGACACGGTCCGGCCACCGCTGCTTGGCCTGCTTGATGAGCTGCAGCCACACATAAGACACATGGCACACATGTGTAAGGTCAGGTTTAGCAGCAGCAGCAGCAGCCACAGCAGCAGTTGGCCAGGTGTAAGAGCATGACCGCTGAGGCGATATGGTGAGAGCATGGGGAGAGCATGGGGAGCATGGGAGCATGGGGAGAGCATGAGAGCGAGGGGGGGATGGTGTCCACTGCCCCAGCCCCACACCCTGCCCTCCTGCCCCCCCCCCCCCCCATACCCCTGCTGCTGCTGCTGCTGCTGCTGCTGTTGTTGCCCGGCGCCAGGGCAAGAGGCTGAGAGCGAGGGGGGGATGGTGCCCACTGCCTCAGCCCCACACCTTGCCCTCCTGCCCCCCCACCCCCCAAGGGCCCATGCTGCTGCTGCTGCTGTTGGGCAGGTGGCTGAGAGCGAATGCTAGCCTCCACCTTCACAGGCTGCACACATTTGTAGTGGGCTACAACTGGGAGGTGCATTGCCTCACACCTAGCTCGGAGTGTAGTGTCAACAAGGGTGGCTGGCCCTAGAGAATCACCGCGCTCAAAGCGCAGATGGGCATGGCCGAGCTTTGGAGCATAACGTAGTACTTCCCAAACAGTGTCTCTCCCATCATCATTGGGTGCCATGCACAAAGTTGTCCATGCTTTCCATTTGCCAATCACGCATGGTGCAGTCGACAACTTGCACAACACGCAACGGTGTAACTTGACCAATGCGCCCTCCAGCTGCACTTCTTGCCCGTTGGTTGGGATGTGCGAACGTTGGCATGTACCTGCACAGTGTACATAGGAAGTTTAGCGCAAGGTGACTTGTAGGGCAATGGCATAAGTCACGGCATTGCAGTCTTAGGTTATAATCATGCCGTAATTGCCAGCATTTTTACATTTGGATGACTTCCAGGCAATGCACTACTGTGACTAACGTCAACACCCCCTACTAGTTTCGTAGTATCACGTCCGTGCCCCTTGACATCACATAGTGTGCAATGGGTGACATTCCCTGCCATTGTGCATTCACTGCATGTATTGTGTTGTGACCTGTTTCAGTGCATACCTTATGCCGAGACGAGCTTGAACGTGTGGTTTCAGCCTAGAAGTCGCCCTGGCTGGACCGGTTGCCGGGTTTGCAGCAACCCTGCGTGGTCGCAACCGGGTCCACGTTTAGTGAGCCACACGCGCTCATTTTTGCAGCGGAGGCAACGGAGCAAGTGCGAAATGTTCTTACTCGCAGCCATCACTTCTGGCCTTGCAGCTATGACTTCAACAAGCTCGGCATCGAGATGTCAACATTGGCGGGCGCACGGAATAATGGGTGCGCAGCTCTGACTAAACCTCCACAGCAAGCGGTTGCAAATATCGCGGCACGCGGTGGCCTGGTTTTATTCATGCTGGCCCATTTGTATGTTTTCTCACGTGTGTCACAGCTGATTGAGAGCAAATGGAGCAGGGCCCATAGCTTGTTGTTGAACATCTGAGATATCGTTATCGGCATCGTTATCGTTATGCGCAATTGACTTGCTCGGTTTTGGCTTGATCATGTTTCATCATATTCTCTGGCTTGATCATATTGGGTCATATCTTAATGACTTTTTCGGGCGCGCCTTAAGCATGAGACACTACTAGTGGCCGAGCTTGCACACCCTCGGATACAGAAATCATACGAGGAAAGTGTGACGCGAGCCGTACATGATTGACCATAGAATACAGGGATCATGGCATGCTCCCTGGGAAACGCACACTGCGATTCCAATGAGGCGAGGCGAGGCGAGGCGAGGCGAGGCGAGGCGAGGCGAGGCGAGGCGAGGCGAGGCGAGGCGAGGCGAGGCGAGGCGAGGCGAGGCGAGGCGAGGCGAGGCGAGGCGAGGCGAGGCGAGGCGAGGCGAGGCGAGGCGAGGCGAGGCGAGGCGAGGCGAGGCGAGGCGAGGCGAGGCGAGGCGAGGCGAGGCGAGGCGAGGCGAGGCGAGGCGAGGCGAGGCGAGGCGAGGCGAGGCGAGGCGAGGCGAGGCGAGGCGAGGCGAGGAATCGTCGACATTTAAAATTAGTGGCCAGGATGCACACATCGCCTCGCCTCGTCTCATTGGAATCGCGGTGGCACATTCGCGCTGCACATGGCAGTCCCATGCACGCGCTACAGCCAATACTTGCAGAGCTAGAGGAAGTAGCGTGTCGCAGCCATTGAGGTCATTGTCGCAGTGCCTGTAGATCGTGACAGGCGATGTGCACATACGAGAGCGTCCGACACCCTCACCCCCTGTTCAGCAGCAAGACCCGATAAGGCAGCGAGAAGAGGAGAGGGGCGACAATGAACGGGGGGGTCGCAGCCGCTACATCACGCTTCGTCGATGTCCGCGTCGAGACGCGCCGCCACCAAACTGTCCATCAGTGCGGGGGACACTGGCCCGTACCGCGCCGTGAAGGCTTGCTCGCACAAGCGCTTGGACTGCGGCAGAACATTACGTCGCTCGTCAGCCGACTTCTGTGCCATCGTCTGGGACAATTGCGTCAACCGCAAACCCATGGAGTACGCACCTGCTTCGCTTCCTCGTGTTGCGGGCCGAAGCGGACGCCAGCGCGGACCATGTATTCAGCGGCGAGGTAGGCCTGCGCCCACAATGCACACGTAAGCACATCGTTGCAAGGTGCCGTACGCTGGTGGAGCGAGCTCTCGACTCACTTGCGCATCGCTGCCGCGTCCGATGCTCTCCAAGATTCGCACGCACACCGCAAGAGACTCAGTGTCGAGGCCGCTTCCCGCCGAGCCTCGTCGCCCGTCGTCACTCCCGCTCAATTCGTCGGCGGCGATGCTGAGGCAGTCGTACAGGTCGTAGAGCGAGGCCTGTGCGCGTGCAAGTCAGCCCTGGCTCTTGCTCGGTAGGTGTCAGGAGCTGTTGGCAATGCAGGAGGTTAGCCGGTAACGCACCTGCAACCACCTGCGCGCCTTGCTGCTGACCTTGGCCGCTCGCATCGCCGCCTCGAACTCCTCTCTCAACGCTTCCAACGCAGCCCTGCGCCACAGTGACCACGCAGGGAATACAGCTCGCCGGGTCATCCCGGTCAAAGCCTCCCACGTCGCCCTCTCGCATGCGCCCCGTCCTCGTCTGCTACGCTGCACCGGCGCAAGCCGCCCTGCCCTGCCCTAGCGACCCAATCTCTACTTGCCTCCGCATCCTGCGTCATCCTGATGTGTTGCCGCACCTTATCTCCACCACCTTGCGCCCGTCCTGCTGCTCGATCGCCTGCTCCAGGCTACTGCTGAGTTCCTGGCAGCGCTGCAAGCCAGCAGACAGGCAGGCCAGGGCGCAAATGCATGGCGGAGGGCGCTTAGCAGCAGTAGTCAGCTGCCTGCAGTCCTACATCTCAGTCAGGGCCAGGCAGCCCTCACCTTACTGCCCCCACCACCTGCTATAGGGCTGAACAGGCCCACAAGGCCCAGTCTCCTGCCCTGCCCCTGCCCTTGCCCCTGCCCTTGCCCCTGCCCCTGCCCCTGCCCCTGCCCCTGCCCCTGCCCCTGATGGCCTCTGAGGCGTGCCTGGTGCGTAGCCTGAATGAGGTCGCCCAGAGCGCTGCCTGGCCCTGCCGCCCGCTCCTCAGCTCGGCATCTAGGGGGCATGGGCATGGGCATGGGCATGGACATGGGCATGGGCATGGGCATGGGCATGGGCATGGGCATGGGCATGGGCATGGGCATGGGCATGGGCATGGGCATGGGCATGGGCATGGGCATGGGCATGGGCATGGGCATGGGCATGGGAGGCAGCCTCTGCCTCCCCCTGTCTCCCCCCCCCCCCTGCCGCCCCCCCTCTCACCGCTGGCAGGTGCAGGTGAAGGCCCACTTGTCACGCAGCTCAGCCCGGCGCTGCGCCAGGGGGAGCTTCAGGCCCTGACCCAGGTAGCTCAGGGTCACCTAGCCGCCCCCCAGCCGCCAGGCACACCCGGCACACACGCAAGGCAGGGGGTCAGCTGGCCTGACTCCAGGGGGGCCTAGGAGGCCCGCTGGCAGGAGTCAGGGGGGGGGGGGGGGGAGGCAGCGCACTCAAGGGGCACTCAAGGCAGCGCACTCAAGCGCATCCGGCAGGGTGCCTCCCCCCCCTGGGCACCCCCATCCCCCGGAGCCCCCATCAACGCCCCCCCATGGCCCCCGCTGCCCCCCTCTACCCAAGCACATTCCTCCTGTACCTCCCTGCCTGATACCTTTCCCAACCCTCAGCCCAACCGCCAGCCCCCCCCCCCAGCCCCACCCCCTACCCGCACATACCTCCTCCCCCCCCGCCAGCTCCTCCGTGGCCCGCACCAGCAACCGCTCCCCAATCACCAGGCCTGCGCAGGCCAGCCAGACCACACCTCCTCACACTCTCACTCTCACCTCACACATCACCTCACACTCACACCCCTCCCCTCCCACCCCGCCGCCAGGTCATGCTCGACCCTCTATGTGGAGGTCTCCTCAGCTGGGTGGGGAGGGTAAGGGGGGGTGGGGTGCCCCCCCTACCCTGCCCCCCACCCCTGCCCCCCGACCCTGCCCTGCCCTGCACCCCTACACAGTTTTAGCTGGGACTTTTGCTTGGCTTGCCTGCTGTAAAGACACTATCAAAGACAGCTTCTATGAGTGCTGTGAGGACCTCTCCACCCCCAGGCCCCCTACCTGCCTGTTCCCGCCTGCATGCACTGACCCACCTCGGCCTGCACTGCCCTCATGCCTCCCTCATCGCCCCCCACGCCTCCCTCCCTCCTGTCCCTCCCTCCCCTCCCTCACCCCCCGCCTCTCACGCCTCCCTCACCCACCTCCCCACCTCCCTCCCCTCTCCGCCTCCCCACCTCCTCCCTCCCCCCCTCCCTCCCTCCCCCCCACCCACCACGGTCACGACTGACCCAGCCCCTCCCCCCCACCATTACCATCCCCAGCCTTCTCCCCCCCACCCCTTCCAGGCCCCTCCTGGCCCTACACCACCTTGCCCACCCCCAGCCCCTGACACCCCCCTGACCCAGCTGCCCACTCACTCTGGGCGTTGGGTGCGCAGGAGTGGTTGATGAGGGCGGGGGTGGGCCACAGCCCCAGCCAGCCTGGCGCCTCCTCGCCCCGCAGGCTGCTGGCGGCGATGTCCTTGAAAGCGTCACCCTGCAGACAACACGACCGTTGGAGGGGCAGGGGGCAGGGGGCAGGGGGCAGGGGGCAGGGGGCAGGGGGCAGGGGGCAGGGGGCAGGGGGCAGGGGGCAGGGGGCAGGGGGCAGGGGGCCTTCCCACTGCCCACCTGGCAATTTGCATTGACCAGGCGGTACAGCTGCGGCCGGGTCATCAGCGTGTTGTGGCCCACACTGCCTGCTGCCAGGGTCATGGTCAGGGTCAGGGTCAGGGTCAGGGTCAGGGTCAGGGTCAGGGTCACCATCCAGGCCAGGTCAGTCAAGGCAGCCGCCTACACGGGTGTAAACCCACCATCCTCCACCGCTATCCCTTCCTCTCACCTCCTCACCACCTCCCGTGATTTTCAACCCCTGCCCCTGCCCCCCTACCTGCCCCTGGGTCCCCTAACTCAGCTCACCGGACCCCTGGTGCACTTTGGCAATGTCCTTGGCTCTGGGGACAGGCGGGCAGGCGGCTGGGTCAGGCCCCCCCGGCCACATCACGGCTTCCAGCCAGTGATCCTGAGCCGGGCTCAACTGCACACTGGGGGGGAGCAGGTTGAGGGGGGCGGCAGGCTTATCATCCAGATGAGGAGATTAGGCAGGGGGATGAGGGGCCAGGGGGGGAAAGGAGCGAATGCAGGACATCAAAAGAAAAAGCATTGAGGCAAGAGCACTCAGTAGAGGGTGGGAGGGAGGGTGGGAGGAAAGGTGGTAGGAAGG